>JAABOM020057625.1:0-14899 GCA_011800125.2 Solanum clarkiae
CATCTCCTCTTATTTTGGGGAAATTTCTACTTGCTTGCGAACTTGCAAAGCGCACAATGTTTTTCTGAACTTCATTATAAAACTCATTCTCAAAATTATCAAACCTAATACCTGATATAGCAGATTCAAGTCCAAAGGACCTATTTTCAAACTTAAACACCAAATAAGCAGTATATTTTGTCTTTGGTGACAACATTTCTGTTCCAATTCTTCCACGAATATCCAATATCTGTGCAAATCTAAGATATGCTGATTCAGAGAACTGCAAAACCATTGCAAGAAACAATTGTAAGGAAATTTACAATTTTTTTAATGATATGAAGGGCTTCAGCTCTTTAGTAGGTGTACCAGATATGAATTTAAAAAATAAGAATTACAAGATTGTGGTATACATAGTCTTGTTTAATTAACTCGTTATAGCAGATTTTGATTTTTACAACCAAAACATTTATAAGAACCTGCAAATCATCAGAGTTTGCGCCATATAAACACCATTATTGGTGGGAGTAGTTATGACATTTCTGCTAAAGACGTTTGCTATCAAGGATGTGAACCATCTTTTCTAAACTGCAGAAGAATATTTACTTCGTCTCAACAAAATGACAGTAAACCTCAATATGTTTGGTTCTCTCTAAAAAGTCAAGTTCCATGCAATGTGTAGAGAACATAAACTATCACAATATATTGCAATAGGTTTTGAGAAACGAACATCCAATTCTTGCAAATGTCTGTCCACCGAAACAAGTTCACCAAACAAACTTTCTTAATGACCTATATTCTACATTTGATAATGATAAAGATAGTCTTGTTAGAATGAGTGTTGCCAATCTAACCAGGGACCATGTCCCTCTTTACAGTAATGAACTGGACAGAAGTAAAAATGCACAAGATTTGTTTTCACCCTCATATCATCCTAAACATTCCCCAATACTCACTCAAACCCTTAGTCTTATATTTCTCTCAAGATTCAAGTCTTAAACGCTCATCCCAAGCTAAGGTTTTCCTTCAAAGTTCTTCTTCAAGCTTCAAGTCTACATCTCCAAACTTCTTCAAGGATTCTCCAAAAGCTAAGGTATGTGGGTTTCTTTTATGAGTTCCTCTCACCCATGATACCCAAGCCTCCTTTTACATAAATTGCATGATTTAAAGTTGATTTACAAATGGAACTTGAATATTATGAAATTCACTGCATAATATGTTAAAGCTATGTAAAGTTGTGACTATTTTGCTATGTTTTGGTAAACAACTTGCTCAAGGGAGTAAAAAACCACGAGGTAGGAGTCAACAAAATTTTATTATCATCTAAGAGCGGAAATCATTACAACCTCTTGTATTTCTAGGGATTAATCTCCTAATCCCTTCCCCCTTACAATGATACATGAAATTTTTACCTAAGCAACAACCCCTTGCTGCCCACTAAACTAATCTCCCCAAACTAGTTTAGACTTTTTTTCTTAGCTAATTCTAGCGAAGGACCAAGAATACAAGAAGAATTATTTCAACCAAAACACCAAGTTCCATTATAGAATAGGAATTGGTTTAGAGATGAAAGAATGAAAAATCACACTCTAAGAATTATCCTCAGAACAACAATGAGAAGAATAAAACTGAGTTGTGCACAAGTTGTTCTTGAGGATGATTTCTTTCAACTCTTTTTTCACTCTATTTCTGGATGAGTTTTCATTTTTCAAATACTTTAATATATAGCCATGTTTGAAGCTCCTTGCCATGTGCACCCATGTTGTTTAGTAAACTTTACAACCATCATTCCACATACTTTACAACCTTCATTCTATTTGCCTTCTTCATTCTTAATTGAGAAGATAATGTAGCATGTGAAGATGATGCTTTACACCCTTATTCCATTTTCCTTCTTCATTCTTTATTGAGAGAAAGATATTGTTGTATTCCTTTTCAACTTAGAAATAAGGGTTCTTTGCAAGAGTGGAAAGATAAAAAAGACATAAGGAATATTTTAAACAAAAGCTTGAAAGGATTTTGATTCTATTTGGGGGTGGTTAATAGGATGATGAAATTTGCTCGCTTTGGACTGGTTCAGATTACTTATGGTGTCGAAGAGTATGCTAAATTGTACATTCATGAGTTGGTGAGATTACTCGAGGATATGCTTAGGGCTTGTGTACTGGAGCTTAAGGGTGGTTGGGATGATCATCTTCCATTGATTGAGTTTGCCTATAGCAGTAGCTATCATTCTAGCATTAGTATAGCTCTTTTTGAGACTCCATATGGTGGGCATTGTAGACCACTGATTGAGTGGTTTGAAATGGGATAAATGATTTTGTTGGGTCCGGATCTAGTTATGGATTCTGTGGAGAAGGTAAGGTTGTTTTGTGAGGGTGTAATGTTTGTCAAGGCAGATTGGGAGAATCATCAAGTCGATAGTACCTCTCGAGGAGCCGAAGTAGGCATGTCCGTACCTCTTTCATTCTATTCAAGCTTATGATAACACGTCGAGCCCTTTTATGATTCCAAGTCTTATGTTTCAACCCATGTGTCATTACATGCATTCATGTTTATATTGAGAAAGTTCATGATAATTTTAACACTCATGTTGAGATTTTGAAAATGGGTTAAATGTATTGTTGCATTCTTATTAGGGCTGCTTAGTTCATGATTACTCTTCTCATTTACGTTTCTTTGACATTCAGGACAAATGTTCTCAAGGGGGAGATATTGAAACGACCCCAAAAGTTCTTGAAAATGTGCTCGGAAGTATCCGAAATCGTAATTTCAATACATCTCAAAATCCGTGCGTGATATCGAAAATTCCACTTCATATTCTTGTTCAGTGGGTTAAATTTAGAGGGGTAAAGGGTCCAATCCCGATTTTAGAGCAACCGTAGCGAATTTCAAAGTTTGACTAAAACAGTGTTAAATCTGCATCTGATGCGCGATGCGCCGTATTTTGCTATTTTTTAGTTCAGTCCAAGACCTTTAAGTCTTGGGCCTAGGCTTTCCCACATGAGAAAATACATATACTTAGCTATTTTTTACACTCATATCATTCAAAACATTCCCCAATACTCACTCAAACACTTAGTCTTATATTTCTCTCAAAATTCAAGAGCCAAAACCCTCTCCGGATCCAAGGATTTCCTCTCAAGCTTCAAGTCTCCATCTTCAATCTTCATCAAAATCATCTCCAAAGCTAAGGTATGTGGTTTCTTTCATGGGTTCCTTTCACTCATGATACCCAAAGCCCTTTTTACTCAAAATTGCATGATTTAAAGTTGATTTAGTCATGGGTCTTATTCATTATGAAATTCACTGCGCACTATGTTGGGGTTTATGAAATTGTGACTGTTTTACTATGTTTTGAGCTATGAATCTAAGGTCTATTATGGGAATTGATGAAGCGTTTTGGTGTATATTCTTTGAGGATGTTACCAAGTATCTATTGATAGTTTTACACTGATTTTTTCAGCATGATTTCGCTCTTGAATTGTATAGTTTTACTAGCATTACACACCTTCTAAGTATTTGATAAAATGTCCAGTTAGAAATTCTTCAGGAATTGAAGGTCCAATGTATGTCTTATGAGTTGAATGACTATATGATGATGAAATAATGATGAGATGATGATGAAATGATCATGAAAGTAATGTATATGATGACTATATGATGATGAAAGGAATATGTAAATATGATGACTATACGATGATGAGAAGAATGTATGGCTAAGATGACTATATGATGACGGGAGGAGAGTGTGTGTGTGTGTGTATGTGTATGTGTGTGTGTGTATGTGTGTGTGTGTGTGTAGAGTGTTGGGGATGACCAAGCCTAGCTCGGGGGGTTGTAGGCCCGGGTAACCTATCGAAGGTTGGTATCTTGGTCACCTAGCTCGGGGGGTGGTTGGCCCTAACCTTGTTGGGGGTTGGTACCCATCAACCTTGATTTGAGGTTTGTACTCTGTCAACCTTGATGGGGGTTAGTAATCCGTCAATCTCGGTGGGGGGTTTGTACTCCATCAACCTCATGAAGGGGTTCGTACCTCATGCGCCTATTCGACGGGGTCGTACGCCTTGGCTCGCACTATAATAGCACTCCTTACACTCGTATTATGATCCTTATAAGCAAGGTTTTGCTTCAAGCATCATTCATACATGTCATATTGTTAGTATGTTATTCATTATTTATGATTATGTATTTGGCTTTTGATGCCTATCTATTGTTGCATTGCATCCTACATACTTAGTATATTCAAACGTACTAACGCATACTCTATGCCTACATGATATCACCATATAGGAACCAAAGCTCCCATTGATTCTCCTCGTGGCTAGACGGATTGTTCAAGTTAGCTTATGGTGAGTCCTTAAGTCCGGGGACAATATCTATCTTCTCTCAAGCTTACGTTTAGACTATATCTTGTATGTTTAGATTACCTATTGTTATTATCATGAGGGTGAGCCCGGTTGCTTTGTCTTGTCACCCGTTCTTATCTATGTAGTAGAGGTGTTGTTGGACATATTATGTTTCTATACACAAGCTTGACTCTATTGACTCTTGATGTTTATGATATGGAAGTTACCTTTAGTCCCAATTCCCCTCATTTACATTTATCTCTTATTGTCATTCTAATTGCTTCCACGACCAAGGATGTGTAATGATATGCTATGAGGCTTGTTTGGGGTTCCTTTGGGTTCCCCATTCGCCGGTCACGTCTAGGCCCTAGGTTTGGGTCGTGACAGTTTGGTATTTGTTGGTGCACTCCTGGTTTTATATATTATTATGATTATTGATATATGTATACGATGTGCCCTTATGTCTATTGTAGCTTTGTCCAATTGACTTCCAGGTTCTGGGTAGGTCTCGGCGTATATATATTATTATTGTATCGATTTGGTTTGGACTAGAGAGTTAGGACAGGTACCCTTGGGTTGGAAATTGGTTTGCCTGTAGGTGGGACTAGTAAACGCCATCATGACCGGGACCGGGTCATGACAATTTTCAAATCATATTTATATGAATAAAATTGTAATCTACGTTATTTTCCATATAGCTTGTGAAAAACTAGATTTTAACATTAAAATATTAACTTAAATTAATGTGAGTTTATTTTTAAAATTATCAAATTGACTCTCAAGAAGCAATCTCAAAGCTTTCACAATTATTTAAGAATGAAGGCAGTATAAAATTCTACTCAAATACAACAAGACTGTAATATTGGGCCCGACAGGCTTTTTCTTATATATATATATATATATATATATATATATATATATATATATATATAAACATCATATGGTACAGAAACTAGTAAACACAGATCATTACCATCTGAATTTAAAAGACTGATATATAAGAAAATACCTCGTTCCTAATATATTAATTGATGACTGACTCTATCGGAGAGAGAAAAATATACCTAATGTGCTCCCTTTTTTTTCCCTTAATGAAGGTTTTGTTTCAATTGACTTTTCGTTGTAATGTTTTTGGTGAGTCAGTTAGAAATGTGTACTATGAAATTGTGTACCCTTTTTTCTTTGCAAAAACTTTTTTGTAATAAAACCATTTAATGAAATACATTCATATTCAATTGAGAATTCTATTAATATCTTACGTCTGACTATCTATTTAATTTGACTCCTAAAAAGGCTTGCAGTAGCATCATGAGGCTTGTAATAAAACAGATAACTTACCAGTAGCTTAAGCAAAATAATTTAAATGCAACTCAAACAAATAATTTATGAGAAGCATTTGTTGATGACAAATGGCAAGGATGTCATGCAACATATGACGAGCTTGCACACAGGACACATGACAAACATGTTATGAGACATACGGTGTGCATACAAAAGGATACTTACGTATCACAACACTTAATTTGCAGCGTGATACATATCACACTTCGATTCAATCTTGTATTTTATTTTATTTTTTTATAAATAGTTCATTAGGACTTCTTCATGTATACATCAAGTTCGAAAAAATATTCTCTCCTTTCTTTTTTAACTTTAATTATCAAATTATGTATCTTGCAATTTTGTTATTTCATAATGTAGATATATATACCATATCACGTTAATTCGTTAACATCCATCTATTTTCAATGTATTTTTTGTTTTTTGATTCATTTGTGTATTTTTCGATTGGCTGCTTCGATTGGATTTCTTGAAAACATATACAATGCTATTCTTCTCCATGAGGAAGATGGTGTTTCAAAAGATATAGGTCCTTTTGGTTGTAACAGCCATTTGAGCTAAAGGCCTTCGACTCCGTCAGTTGATTGGCAGGGTATAGACCAAGAATAGTCCTTGAGGGCTCATGGTGTAATTGAGCTTTTTGAAAGGGAATGAACGTCCAAAGTAGAAAAAATCTTCTATCCATATCGAAGAGGGATTTGTATAACCATCAACTAGTGAACAAATTAAATCCAACGAAGAGTATAGATCTATAAATTTGAGGTATTTGTATATTTTAATTTTGTATATATTTTTTTGTGATATGTATTTGTATCTATGACTTCGATATTTTTATTGTATATAACTCTATGCATTTGTTTATATCCATGTTTGTAATTATGTATGATTTGATTTGTATATTTATATAATTTTTTTAATGTAGATGTGAATTTTAGGATTCATATTTGTATATTATCAACAATTATACACTCTAGATATTATTTGTATAATTTCAACATTTGTATAATTTATCTGTTCATATGTTTCAATCAATTGTACACATATATAAATATTCGTATAGTAACTCCTGTTGTTGAATAATTGATACAACTGTACATGTTAATGATATTTATTTAAGAAATTTCATTTATCATCAAATGATTATGATAGACAACGCCATATATGATTCAATAAGAACAAAAAAACAATAATTTAAACCTAAAAATGTATAATTAGTCTTCATATATACAAATATTGATACATATACAAATTATGTATTTAATCCACAAATTATGTATCAACTCTACATATTATCATAACTCCAGTCGTCAATTCATATAAATACAAAATAGATGACTCTTTTAATATATATACAATTATACTATCAATCAATACATATTCAATAATTCTACCAGTCAATTAATAGAAATACCAATTAAAAGAGTCTTTCGATATATATACAGATTATGTAATTAATTAATACATATCCAATCATATATATATATAAAAGACGATGTGCATCCAACCTACGTAGCGCCACCAAACTTCACCAAATCTTTTAAATTTTAAGAATTACAATTTTACCATTGTCTTTCACCCCTGTTGTGCGTCCTCATCCAATGTACCCTTTCCCCGTTAATATCAGATTGATTCCTCCGCCCACTACATTGACGAGCCAAAAAAACAAACCTTGCTTCGCCCTCTCGTCACTGCTTCAACTAGAAAGAAGATCCTGCTTCACCTGCCCATATATTGTGCCCTTTCCCCATCAAAATCTGAATGAGGCCCCTCGCGCCGGTGCTTCATCTATAAATAAAATCCTGCTTCCCCGCCTCATATATTGTACCCTTTCCCTATCAATATCTGATTGAGTGCTCCGTCCACCACAGCGACGACCCAAAAGAAAAAAACCCTTCGCCCCTCTCACTGCTGTCTCGACTAGAAAGCAGATCACTTGCCCAGAAATGACATTCTCATATATGATTTTTTTTATACAGTTTTATGCTAACAAATTCTGATCTATTTCTGGTCCTTCGTCTATATCAGTTGTTCAACATGAACTTCTAAAAGGAAGTATGATAAAGAGTGGACTACTGAAGCAGAAGCATATGACGGAGTGTATCAACAACATTCCATATCTGGTCTTTTAATACAGTTATATGCTATCAATTCTGATCTATATGTGGTCTCTTTGGCAATTTCAGGTGTTCAACATAAACTTCTGAAAAAGAAGTACGATGAAGAGTGCCAACACCTGAAGAATAAGTATCTTGAGTAGTGTACTGAAAGGAAATATCTATACATTGAAGTTATTGAACTCAAAGGAAATATCAGGGTCTTCTGCATTTTCCATCGGAAACTTAAGTTTGTGGTTCAATTGTAGTTTTTAATGATTTCTTTCCGTGTATACCTTTGCATTTACATATACCCTCTTAATCGAAACTGGAATCAAGGCTATTACTGTATCTTTTGATGCTCTTATTATTTTTGTAAAAAAATATGATGTTATAATATAATTTTCTAACATAAATTAATCATCAATTGACTCAGTTATTTTGTCATACCAATCTTTACCTATTAATGTCTAAATTTTCTTCACCATGGGTGCGAAACTCATCGCCACGAGGAGGGAGTGCCGCCTCCTCACAAATTGTATCATATGAGTTGTGAGACAACTATGGAGACGATAAAAAGAACACTTCAAACAAAATATTCTTTATCATGGATGCGAAACTCATCACCACAAAGAGGGAATTCATGTTGTTCTATATCTCATGAATCTAGGAACTTTTGCTTGCATTGTATTGTTTGGTCTACATACTGGAACTCATAATGCCTTTATTGTCCATATGCACAGGGTGAAATATGGAGGCTAATTGTTTGTCTGATCCATGCCCTCAATTACCTGCTAAGGTTCCTAATCGAAGGCATCCAGTATCATTTTCCATGAGTAAAGTCAATCTCGGGTTCATCAGCAGAACACAACATTTTCCTAAATTCCCCAATTGTATCGAACACATATTACTTATGTTTGTGGTTTCATTACAGTTTTTAATGATTTCTTTTCGTGTATAACTATGTATCGAAACTAAAATATTGGTTTTAATTGCACCTGGTTGATCAATTGACCTTCACTTTTTGTGTGCCGATAATAATGCATACATGAGAGCTTCTTTCAGAAGTAGCTATTTTGGAAGAAGCGGGGGCTCGACGAGAGTTACAGTATAGACTAGGCCTTTACTATTCCCATGCTCCCGTTGAAATGTGGAGGGTAACAATTTGTCTGATCCATGCCCTTAATTACCTGGTAAAGTTTCTAATTAAAGGCATCCAATATCATTTTCCATGAGTGGTGTCAATCTCGGCTTCATCTGCAGAACACAGTTTTTCCATATTTCCCAATTGTGTCGAACATGTAGTACTTATGCTTCTGTTTCACTTGCAGTTTTAAATGTTTTCTTTTTGCGTGTCGAAATTAAAATATAACTGAACCTTCACTCTTTGTGTGCCGAGAATAATACACACACGAGAGCTTCTTTCTGAAGTAGCTATTTTGGAAGAAGCCGACAGTTACAGTCTATTCATTATAGACCAGGCCTTTACTGTCCATATGCTCCTGTCGAAATATATAGACTATTTGTCTGATCATGGCCTCAATTACTTGGTCAAGTACCTCCAAGATCATTAACCATGAGTGAAGTTAATCTCGGATTCACCGGCACAACACTGAGTTCTTCTATACTCCCCAATTTTATCGAACCCATAGTACTTATGTTTGTGGTTCAATTGAAGTTTTTAATTATTCCTTTCCATGTATACCTCTGCACTTACATATACCGTCTTAATTTTAATTCGAATCAAGGTTATTATTGTCTCTTTTGATGCTCTTATTATTTTTGTAAAAGAGTATGATGTTATGATATAATTTTCTAATGTTGTCATAACAATCTTTAATTATTAACATTTGTCTCTCTCTGCCTCAGAGTTACAGGCTGTTCATTAGAGACCAGGCCTTTACCGTCCACATGCTTCTGTTGACATATGGAGGCTAACTAGTTGTCTGATCCATGCCCTCAATAACCTGGTAAAGTTCCTAGGCGAAGACATCCAAGATCATTAACCATGAATGAAGTCAATCTCGAGCTCATCTGCAAAACACTGAGTTTTCCTGTATTTCCCAATTGTGTCGAACCCATTGTACTTGTGTTTGTGGTTTAATTGAAGTTTTAAATGGTTTCTTTCCGTGTATACCTATCTGTCGGAATGAAACTATTGGGTTCAATTGACCTTCACATGTTTGCTCTGTGATGTCCAGTATTGTATGAAGATACAAATTGGCTAGCTTTGACGACCAAGGAAGCTGCAATAGCAAACATGCTCCAAATTCATTGCACGTGTAGAGATCGATAAGCAAAGTTTTTCGAGATTACACGTTTACAGTTATGAATTCGTACAGCCTATTTCTACTGATAATGAAAATGATTTAGGGCATGTATACAAAAACATTCACTCGCAAATGATGACTAAACTTTTCAAACTTTTGTTGGAAATGAGGAAAAGAGATAAACAGATAAAAACTTACCCACTTGAGCCAAATTAGCACCACTCGGACAGGTATAAAACTTTTTCATCTGCAATCACTTTGGTATAATTTGCCCATGGATCATGACTACAGTGGAAGGTTTAATGTTGTGTTGTTTCTTTCCTCCATCTAACACTTTTGTCACATTCAAATAAACCTTTTTGCATTACAATCAGAGCAAGTGGAATTCATTTCTTGGAACGATCAAGTTCATACTCAAGTTGAATTTTCTATCGATAGTTTGTAAGGTCATTATACAACACATTGGGTAAAGAAAATCATGTTTCAGCATAATTGATAATCACTGCTATTCAGAAATTATGTTATGTATCATCAAACTCAACAATCTTCTTTAGTTTCTTATTTGTTCAGAATCATAGGGAGTTTGAAGATATGGTTTAGAGTTGAGAAAAGTCTCCATGGATGAGGTATCTTCGTATGAATTTAATTCCCATGTAGTGAATCAGCCCAATTGCATTTCATGGACAAGTTACAATTCTCTGTCTCTCCATATGGCCCAAAAAATTTTGCACTTCAATAGGCCAAGTGATATTTTATTATCACTTCACTTATCTCTGCTACCAGCGAGGTACAGTTGTAGTCTAGTAAAAAGTGTGCCGATATGCACCAAATTAATATCAAATATAGGAGCTTTTTGATACTGGTTGTATCTACTGTTAAACTTTTACACCACTCATAGAACAATATGGTTATTGATTTGTGAAATTTTCTGGAGGGTTCGTAGCCACATTCTCCCAGAGGACACCATGCCACATCATCCACTTAAATCGAGGGTTAAAATAATTTTATGAATGAACTTTTAGGGCAACAAATGTGGATGCTGATTGCATCAATGTTAGCAGCAATTGGTATGCTCGCGCATTAAAAAATGTTTACTCCCACTACGTGTTAAGTGGGTCCCTCCAAATAGAGGGCCCACATGCCATTTGAATTCAAATATGGCAACTCTTTGCAAATTGCCAAATTGTTGCCGTGTTTTTATGGTCAAAAAGGGTGGCAAATTGCCACCAATCACATTTCTCATTGTCAACAATGGTACGCATTTCTTGCCTATAAAAAGGAGCATTCAGCTCCTTCATTTAACACACTATAACCACAAGAAGAGAGAAAAATGTAGAAGAGAGCCACAGAGGAAGAGAAAAATAGATGGAGTATTTTTTTTCTGTGAGGTATACCATAGACTATAAAATAAAATAGTCTGTGAAGGAAAAATTAGAGTGTGTGCTTAGGAAATATTTTTTCCTAAAAGAAATAGTGTGTCACTATTTTTGCTATTTTTCTCTGATAGTTTACTATTTGTAATAGTAGAAGAAATACTTTTCTCTGAGTGCCTACTTGAGTGTCTACTATCTGTAACAGTAGATGAAATACTTTTGTCTGAGTGCCTACTATTTGTAAAAGTAGATGAAATTGTACACTTGTGCCTACTATTTGTAATAGTAGAAGAAATATAGTTGAAGTGTTGGTTTGTGGACATAGCCCAAAAGTTTTGGGTGAACCATGTTAATTTTTTTGGTGTCCATTTTGCTTTATTTACTCCTCCTAAAATTTATTTCTCGCTCTACTGTGTGGGTCCCAACAAGTGGTATCACAGCCTACGTTTGGAGGATCAGAATGATGGACCGACGCGTGCAAAATTCTTGGTATGTGATAGGACCAAAGATTTGCAAGGGTGTCTTGTATCGAAAGTCCTCCTGACAGGATGGTTGGGCGGCGTGTCCAGCAGGTTGTTGCGGCGGTACAAGATGGTGGCAGATCTGAAATGATAATCGTTAGAGGGAGGTTAGCGGTTATGCATTTTGCATCGAAAGTCTTCTTGACAAAACGTGGTCAAGTAGCGTGTGTCCCACTAATTGATAGTGGCGGTGCAAGATGGATAGCAGATTTAGCTGGTGCAGGTTACCTGATTATATTTGCAGGGGGAGCTATGGCATGACAGTCGAAATTGCAAAAGTGTGTAGCCCTCCATTTGTTGGGAGGGGGAGATTGTTAACTGGGTCCCTCCAAATAGAGGGCCCACATGCCATTTGAATTCAAATATGGCAACTCTTTGCAAATTGCCAAATTGTTGCCGTGTTTTTATGGTCAAAAAGGGTGGCAAATTGCCACCAATCACATTTCTCATTGTCAACAATGGTACGCATTTCTTGCCTATAAAAAGGAGCATTCAGCTCATTCATTTAACACACTATAACCACAAGAAGAGAGAAAAATGTAGAAGAGAGCCACATAGGAAGAGAAAAATACATGGAGTATTTTTCTTCTATGAGGTATACCATAGACTATAAAATAAAATAGTCTGTGCTTAGGAAATACTTTTTCCTAAAAGAAATAGCGTGTCACTATTTTTGCTACTTTTCTCTGATAGCCTACTATTTGTAATAGTAGAAGAAATACATTTCTCTGAGTGTCTACTATCTGTAAAATAGTAGATGAAATACTTTTCTCTGAGTGTCTACTATTTGTAACAGTAGATGAAATACTTTTATCTGAGTACCTACTATTTGTAATAGTAGATGAAATTGTACATTTGTGCTTACTATTTGTAATAGTAGAAGAAATATAGTTGAAATGTTAGTTTGTGGACGTAGCCCAAAAGTTTTGGGTGAACCATGTTAAATTTTCTAGTGTCCATTTTGCTTTATTTACTCCTCCTAAAATTTATTCCCTGCTCCACTGTGTGGGTCCCAACAAGTGGTATCAGAGCCTAGGTTTGGAGGATCGGAATGATGGACCGACACGTGCGAAATTCTTGGTGTGTGACAGGACCAAAGATTTGCAAGGGTGTCTTGTATTGAAAGTCCTCTTGACAGGATGGTTGGGCGGCGTGTCCCACAGGTTGTTGCGGCGGTACAAGATGGTGGTAGATCTGAAATGATAATCGTTGGAGGGAGGTCGGCGGTTATGCCTTGCGTCGAAAGTCTTCTTGACAAAACGTGGTCAAGTAGAGTGTGTCCCACTAATTGATAGTGGCGGTGCAAGATGGATAGCAGATTTAACTGTTGCAGGTTACCTGATTATATTTGCAGGGGGAGCTGTGGCATGACAGTCGAAACTGTAAAAGTGTGTAGCCCTCCATTTGTCAGGAGGGGGAGATTGTTAAGTGGGTACTGGCAAATAGAGGGCCCACTTGCCATTTGAATTCAAATATGGTAACTCTTTGCAAATTGCCAAATTGTTGTCGTGTTTTTGTGGTCAAAAAGGGTGGCAAATTGCCACCAATCACATTTCTCATTCTCAACAATGGTACGCATTTCTTGCCTATAAAAAGGAGCATTCAGCTCCTTTATTTAACACACAATAACTACAAGAAGAGAGAAAAATGTAGAAGAGAGCCACAGAGGAAGAGAAAAATACATAGAGTATTTTTCTTCTGTGAGGTATATCATAGACTATAAAATAAAATAGTTTGTGAAGGAAAAATTAGAGTGTATGCTTAAAAAATATTTTTTCCTAAAAGAAATAGTGTGGAGGGGGAGATTTGTGGGGTCCAGCCCGCTTTACATTTTGGTCAAAAATAGCAGGAAAAGGAATTGCAAGCAAATTGCAATTTTGCTTGCAATTAGCTGTAAGCGTGTAAGAAAAAACTTTTTCCCTCTTCTCTAATTGGTCAAGAGAAGAGGTGTAAACTTTTCCTTTCCTATAAATAGAGGGCTGAAGCCCTCATTTATATATACCAACAAAGAGAGGAAAAATACAGAGAGTCATAGAGAGAAAATAAATATTTTCTTCTGTGAGGATACCATAGACTATAAAATAAAATAGTCTGTGAGAAAAATAGAGTGTGTGCTTAGAAAATATTTTTTCTTAAAAGAAATAGTGTGTCCACTATTTTTTGATATTTTTTCTGAGAGCCTACTATTTACAATAGTAGAAGAAATTGTACACTTGTACCTACTATTTATAATAGTAGAAAAAATAAAATAGAAGTGTTGATTTGTGGACGTAGCCAAAAAAAATAGTGTTCGGTGAATCACGTTAAATATTTGGTGTCGTTATTTTTCCATTTTTCATATTATTGTGTCATATTTATTTTTGTGTTACTCCTAATTTTTCGAACAAACTGGTATCAGAGCCGAGGTTCTGTCTGAGTATGCTCTGTGGTTGCAGCATAGTCTGAACTTTCACATCAGAAAAGAATTACTTTGGTAAATAATTTTGCGGAAAAAATAATGGAAGTCAACACTAGTAGAATAGTCACTTTAAATGGCACTAATTATGTCATTTGGAAGGAAAAAATAGAAGATCTACTTTATGTCAAAAAATTTTATCACCAGTCTTTGTCACTAAAAAGCCTGAAAATAAAATAGATGAAGAGTGAAATCTTTTGCATAGACAGGTTTGTGGATTTATTAGACAATAGGTTGACGATAATGTGTTGAACCATATTTCTGGGGAAGCACATACTCATACCCTATGGGAGCATCTTGAGAGTTTGTATGCTCGGAAGACTGGGAACAACAAAATGTTCTTGATTAACAGATGTTGAGTTTGAAATATATTGATGGTTCCTTGATGACAGATCACCTGAATAATTTTCAGGAAATCATGAACCAGTTATCTGCTATGGACATTAAATTTGATGAAGAAATTCAAGGCTTGTTTCTACTTGGTTCCCTACCAGATTCTTGGGAAACATTTAGAATGT
>JAABOM020057626.1:0-14899 GCA_011800125.2 Solanum clarkiae
TGCGTATTATCTATTATGAATTTCATTGCACACTATCTTGGGGTTTCATGAAATTGTGTTTTGTTTAGCATGACTTGAGCTATGAATCTAAGATATATCATGAGGTTTGATGAAGGGTATTGATGTATATTGCTTGAGGGTGTTACCAAGTACCTATTGATGGTTTTACTTTGGATTTTCTAGCATGATTCTACTCTTGAAATGCATGATTTTACACGAGCACCACAAACCCACCAAGTGTTTGATAAAATATTTGAATTATGATTTCTTGAGGAATTGAAGATCCAATGCATGTCTCATGAGTTGAATGACTATATGATGATGAAAGGAACATATGTATATGATTTTCTTCTATGTAGTGTCGGAATGAGACCATGCTCTGCTTGGGGGTTGTGCACCGGGTAAACATGACGAGAGGTTTGTACCTTGATAACCATATTAAGAGGTTTGTACCTTGATAATCATGTTGGGGGTTTATACCTCAGTCACCAAGGGTGGTAGGGTGTGACAATCCACTAACCATGTCGGGGGGTTTGTACCTCAGTCACCAAGGGTGGTAGGGTACGATGATCCACCAATCAATTGATGGGGTTGGCATCTCAATCAGCAAGGGTGGTAGGGTGTGAATATCCACCAATATGATAGTGGTCTCTTCTTATACATGTATTATATTCTATATAAGCATGATTACTACATAGCATCCCACATTCATGTTATATTATTACATGCTACTCATTGTCTACGCTTATGCACTTCGATTATGTTCTTATCTCTTATTGCATTGCATCCTACATACTTAGTACATTCAAATGTACTAATGCATAATCTATGCCTACATGGTGTCACCATATAGGAACCGATGCCCCACTTGATCATCCTCCTTATGCGGCTAGTACTACTTCTCTCAAGCTCTTTGGTGAGTCCTTTATTTCGGGGATGATTTTTATGATTTGATGCTATGTTTCAAGAATATCTTCTTTTATGTATATGTTAACTATGAGGGTGAGCCCGGTAGCTTGTCTTGGTCCCCGCTCTTATCTATGTAGTAAAGATATCGTTGGACATGTCATGTGTAATGTTATGAGCTTTGACTCTTTCTTGACTCTTGATGTTTACGAGATGGAAGTTGTCCCTTAGCTCCATTGTCCGTATTTTACTCTAATGTTGTATTTTACTACTTACTCGACCAAGGATGTGTGATGATATATTAAGAGGCTTGCTTGGGGTCCCTTCGGGTTTCCCATGCATTGAGTCACATCTAGGCCATAGGCTTGGGTCGTGACAAACTTGGTATCAGAGGACTAGGTTGTTATATCCTCGGAGTCCAACAACTCGAATCGATTAGAGTCTTGTTCATAGTTGTGTTGTACACCACAACTATGAGCTAGAGGCTATGAGGCGTTTAGGAAATGTTTCCCTTCTTCTTACTCTATGTCGTTCTATAGAAGTTGAGGTAAGGTTTTTCCCCGTAAGGTTGTCCTTTGCTTTACTAGATCATGCCTAACATGACAGGAAGAAGAGCCCGCACACTGAAGAGAAATCGGCTAATGGAGAGCTTCGGGATGCTCTCACTTTGCTTGCACAAGTTATGGCTAACGAAGTCAACCAAGGGGCCCAAGCCCCTTATGCTCCTACACTGGCATCTTGAGTAAGATATTTCATGAGGATGAATCCCCCAAAATTCCATGGATCAAAGGTGAGTGAGGACCCTCAAGAGTTCATTGATGAGGTTTACAATATCTTGGATATCATAGGTGTGAAGTTGGAGGATAAGGCAGAGTTAGTGGCCTACCAACTCAAAGGGGTAGCACAAATATGGTACAATCAATGGAAAGTGTAGAAGGGGGTCAACAATGTGGTACTTTGGGAGGAGTTCAAGGCGGCTTTCCTTAATCGGTTCTTTCCTCTTGAGCTTAGGGAAGCCAAATTAGTGGAATTTATGAATTTGAGACAAGGATCTATGAGTGTGAGGGAGTATGCCCTCAAGTTCAACCAACTTTAAAAATATGTTCCACACTTGGTGGCTGACTCAAGGTCTAGGATGAACAAATTTGTGATGGGTGTTTTCGACTGATTGGGGAGTGCAGGTCTGCCATGTTGACTAGTGACATGACCTTGTCCCATTTGATGACCTATACTGAACAAATGGAGGAGGTAAAGTTGAGGAAGAGGAGGAGTCATAAGGCCAAGAGGGTCCGTTTTGATGGAAAGTTCCAAGTCCGAAGGGGTGGCCGGTTCCACCAAGGCCAAGGGTCTTCTCTTGCTTCTAATAGGGGATTTGCCAATGACTTCCCAAGGGCCCAAAGTGTTGGTGTTGTGGTTTCTAATGATGTGTGTCTAAGATGTGGTAAGAGTCATAAGGCCCCATGCTTGAGAGATACTAATGCATGCTATGGTTGTGGGGAAGTGGTTCACAAAAAGGTTGATTACCCTCGTGATCGCATCAAGGGTAAGGATGTTCGTCCTCAAGGCCGGGGTGCAATGCGGTTCCTTTGGGTAGAGGTGGATAACAAGATGGTGCCCTAAGGCACAACCAATTTTATGCTTTGTATGGAAGGCAAGGGGTTGATGAGGTACTCGACATTGTTACCTATTGCTCTCCATCACACGCAAGTGTACGTAGTCTCACAAGTAATATAGTGGCTCTACTTAAAGAGACGGGTTGTCGAACCCAAAGGATTTGATTATAATTAGTAATCACTCTTTATTATCACATTTATGGTGCTTTTAGTTAAAAGAGTGTTGGAATTTAGTGAAATAAATTGTAAAGAACAAATTTCTAGTAAACTATTCTGCTTTTCACGACAAGATATCAATGGATGGGCAATTCTAGGGTTGTATCCTTCGCGACTCTATCTAGTCCTAACAATGTCTAACTATGTCTAGTTTCCTGATTATTGATTCCCGGGGTTTAATTTACCTGAACAGGGTTGCACGCCTCTACCGGCTTACTGTTATTGACTGTCTAACTACATCGTTGAGTGGGGATAGACAAACTAATAAAAATGAATTAAAGCCATCTTCACGTATATGAACCAAGCAAGGTGTAAGGGTAGTTATCACTGGTCTCCTTTACACGAATCAACCTAGTTTTCTAGTATTGAACAAGCTCCTTATACTATTGTGTTCTATCCACGCCATCTCTCGAATCCCGAGTGAGCAACCAATTTACTCCCTAGTTGATTGAGCTACGAACTATAGATAAAAATAACATAGCAATAATTGAAAGAAACCATTCATAGATGTTAAAAGTTAATAACTACACAAAGTCTATGGCTACAATCCCAAAATATGGGGACTTAGCCACTCATGAACAAGGGATACATCATGAATGAAGTGGAAAACATCAAAAACCAAAGTCTAAAGATTAAACTAAACAAAATACGGTAGAACAGAGCGTTGTCCCTACTGCAGTCCTTGCTAAAAACAAAATGTAAAAACCTAAAGTCTAAGATAGAGTAATAGTAAAAATCCCGTAATTCGACTTTTTCACATTGGGTCCTCAAGTCCGCGATGCAGACCCCTTGTATTTCTGACTTTTCGCTTAAATTTCTCACTGGACAATTTTGCACAACATTTACACAGTCAGCGACGCGGGCCTTGCACATTTTTTCTATTTGCACTTTTTTTGCATTTTTTAGCTTCCACACCCTTATTCCCAAGTCTGCCACGTGTACTTTTGGTCTTTTGGCTGCTTCTACTTACTCTTCTCTTTCGAATTCTAGGCTGTGTTCTTCCCTCAAGTCCGATTTTAAATCTGAGTTTTCCAATCAAAGAAAAATAATGCAAAAACACGGCCAACAGGCGCACTCGGCCCTACGTTAGCAAAATAAGAGAAAACGACACTAAGCACCTAGATTCTATTAATTTGACCTCCGAATTCACTCTATTTATGGGCATATTGGTTAATTAGGTGTATAAATACGCCTAAGATCACCACCCCACACTTAGAGTTTTGTCCTTCCTCAGGAAAACTACTACACATGCATGAGTCTCCCTATAGTACTATGTACGACACGCATCATGCTATCGTACTCTGTGAACTATGGTGAATAACTTTCGGTGTCCTAGGTAGAAACTACTCGCTCTTTGCATGGATGTATAATGTAGACTCATGCAAAATATTTAACAGTTCATCTAGTTACTGACCTTGAATGGTCATGTGCCCTCACCAAGAAGAATTACCCATGCACACCACTAAGAGTCTAATTAGAAGATTAAGAGTGGTTACACAAACGACTTTCATTCTCCGAAAAGATGTCTCAAATTGCTTCTAGATTCCATAAGCTTACCTTTAATGTAAACATAGTTTTTGTTAGAATTTTTCCTTAGAGGATCATGTAGGTCTTTGTTTGGCTGTAATGTAGGTTGCGGGTAGGTGGGATACATTTATGGATATGGCTGACATGGTTTAATTCCCACACGCTCATAGCACACACTTCATGTCTTTTGATGTTTCCTTGATTCCCAATCTTAGTTGCCTTTCTTAAATTAAACCTATAAGTACTATTTATTTACATCTGACCACAAAACAACCTCCCCCAAATACATAGACACCCCAAACAAATAATGACTAAACAAAACAAAAGGAAAAGAGAAAAGAAAAGAACACAATTTTTTTTCTTTTTTTCTTGACACTCTGCTATTTTTCAACTCTCGGGTATCCACTCAAGTTCCCCCTCTTCTTATTCACCATGCTCAAGTGCTAGGGAATTAGGATAAAAATGAATACTTTATCAAGAGAAGGGATTGGCTTGAATTGTGGCTAGTCAAAGAATAGACTAAGGCTCAACATAGGCTAACTAGGGTTATTTTCATCTATCAAAGAAATGCCTAGATCCTCTCCTCTAGTTTTGATTCCTACCAAGTCTACTCTACATACTGAGCAAGTTCTCGAACCTATCACAACCTAGACTCACAATTAGCTCACTCACTTTTGGCACATTTTCATCACAAGGTTCGCACTAGAGTTCCTATTGTGGTATTCACATGAATTCATTTAATTAAGCATGCATACAATTGTGATTCACAAGGCTCAAGCAGCTACCCTTAGCTATGTTCAAAAGTTCACGCTCGATGCTCATTAGTACACTACCACACTCTACATGAACTTGATTTGATAAATACCCTCAGGACGATTGTCATCCATCCATCATAGGGCCACTATTTAGTCAACTATGACTAATACAACTAATTTTAACAGACACACAACTACCATAACTAAGTGCATTCATAGAGTATTAACATAAGAGCATCCATGCATCAAATTGGTAGATAACTATTATTTACAGACCCAACATAAAATAAACGATATTCAACCCTACATTAGGATAGATGTCCAGAAATAAACACAAAGTAGAAATAAAAATGGTCTTAACACATGGAAATAGTAACAGAAGCAATATCAACAGAACAAAGGAATTCCCACCCCACACTTAAACTTAGTACTGCCCTCAGTGCTAACCATACATAACCTGCAAGGTGGGCACTGTGGTGCTCAACCAACATTAGGTCCTAGTAGGAGGGGCTTACCCCCTATATACACCAGAAGCTCATCAACTATTTCATCCTGTTCAGCCTCATCCTCATCATCATCCTCGTGTGCTTCCCCGGGGTCTGTAGGAATGCCATCCTCCACTGACTCAATTGACCAGGGTCCGATGCGAAGCACAACTTTGGCATGGTCATTGACAGGGTATTCAACCTCAACCTCCTGCAACTCTTCTCTCGTGGAAGGTCGGCCGCTAGTTCGATGTTACAGCATCTCCAAGCCATACATGCAGCCCGTAATTAACTCATCCCGGTAGGCTCTCTCTACCGTGGTCAAGACTGGGACCAAGGTCACGTCAGGCCCCTTAATGTTGGTGGCAACATAGGGGGAGCCTAGATGACCGGGCAGTAATCGACTTCCTCCTCAAGAAGACCTGTAGCATGACACAAAGCAGTAATAAGACCCCTAAAAGCATACCTACGATCCTTATGGTTTTTGTCCTTCCTCATCGCCAGTAGGAAGATCACTCCATAATTTAGCTGCATGCCAACCATGATTTCATACATGAGGCGCAGTCTATCTCTTGTAACATTACTGAAGTCCTGCCCTGGAAAGAAAGAGTGTGTTACTATCTTCACCATGACCCAAGCCTTCTTGGACATGTAAGCAAATGGAAAGGAGAGGTGATACCCTCGCTCAGGATGTCTAACCCATTTATCCATGGACATCCACCCTGAAATAGTGTGTCTGATGGCCTGTTAGGGAGGATGAAGGCAAAGATCATAGAAAGCACCCACAAGGATCTCTTCGGGGGTTCCCAGGATCAGGTTGATAGCCAGCGATGAGAATTTGACCTCCAATCCTCAAATAATCACCAACTGGGACCGCGGCTCTTCGCTCATGCTAGCATAGAATTCCCTAACCAAGCTCAGATTGCATGGCACAGGTGGCCAAAACAAGAACCCCAAACTTGGTTGATTGTAATGGTTAAGAATCTAGGGTTACTAATCTCGAAGTGAATCTACGTCAATTGGTACGTTGGGGTAGTACTTTGTCTCATCATGAGGCTGATACCACTGCTTTTTGTCTCTATTGATAGCCTTGGCCCTGTATTGGGCCTGCTGACCCCTCCCGATATCCCTAGGCATGTCTGGAACATCTCGTGCCCGCTTCCATGTGTTGGCAGCCCTTGGTTGGCTAGATTTCACTCCGCTTCAGCATGCACTTGAAGACATATTACCTGCAAAACATACGTGCACAATCAGTATATAGGCCATCCTTCATATGACCTTATACTTAAACTCAAGCCTATATGGCGAGGGTACTCAGACTTCCCCAAGTCATACGGGATACAAAAATTTGCAACTTCAACACCTCTCACAAGGTTTTAACAGCTTAGTCAACTCCCAAGCTTATGCCTTCAACCCCACACTTAAGCTTCAGCATACATCCGCATATACGCGACACCAACAAGCCAAAAGTATTGGAGGAAAGGGGTATACATACGTGAATAACTGTTAATTCACCTTTCCCCTACAACAGTGTATACAAACCCTAACATGAAATTTGCAATTCCTGATGTAAAACATCCCTTACTGCCCCATTAGAAGAACATGATCCCAAAGACCCAATCATACCCTTATTTTGACAGTTAATAAAGCAACCCCCCCCCACTAGAATATTTGGCACAAGCCAACATACATACCACAATTTGACACAAGGCATGGAGAAGAACATATACCCCCCAACTTTTCCCCAATTTAGGGAACAATTTCTACCTAGGGCTTTGACCCACACAATCACATACCAATTTCACGCATAGGCACCAATTATCGACAAATAGCGCATATCCACAAAGTATTCAGTCTAAGATCAACCAAAACTCAAGAAAGCCCCTTTGAATTTAACCCTTACTCATGATAAATTTCTACCTTGACGCCTTGGGGAGAAGTAAAATCGAAGCATAGAAGTCATACCTGATGAATAGAATGAAAGTTATGCAATGGGGGCCCAACCGCAGTGATGCACGATACGAGAAGGTTTGAAAATATGGGGGGAAGGGACGAAGAAGAAAAAATATAAATAATGGGGTTTTGGTGTCGTGGGCAACATTAAAAAGGATTAAAAAAATAAAAACAATTATTATGGCCATTAAAGGGGTAGGGGCCATGTCTGTATTTGGGAAATTTAACTCGTCTTCGCGTTTCCTCCATGTCGCAGAGAGAATGTGGAGTTACACTTAGCATAATTTCCTCTTAGCTTGAGAAACAGTGGGCATCCATGTTCCCTCTGTGTCGCGGAGAGAACGCATACCCACACTTAGAGAATTTATTTCGCTGTGTGCAGAAACAGTGGGTCTCTACGATGGGACAGCATCACGGTACCCTCGTGGATGGTCACTATTTTGAGCATCATTAAACGTCAAATTTTCCACTGTGGGCCCAAAATAATTTCCTGAACACATAGACATGCTTCAGAACACTAAACCTAATGTATTAGACTAAGAAAATACAAAAAATACCCAATGGATCATCGGGAACTGAGGATAGAAAAATTCACACAAAATTGTGCAGGGTCTGCGATGCGGACCTGCACTTGTGCAAATTTTACTCACATTTTGTATGGGACATGATTTTCTAAATTTTTTTCTTCTTTTGTTTTCTTTTTCAAAAATAAAAACAACTACGCTACCTCACCACGAGTTGCCTCCCGTGCAGTGCCTAGTTTGATGTTGTGACACGATGCATGATTTGATTATACATCTTTGGCCAGCTCAATGGCCTCCACCGTTAGATTCACATCCACACCGTAGTAGTGCTTGACACAATGACCATTCACCAAAAAAGTTTGGTTCGTGGTCAAGTCCTTTAACTCTACTGCACCATAGGGTGTGATTGCTACCACCATGTATGGTCCACTCCATTTGGACCTTAATTTAGCTAGGAACAATTTCAGACATAAGTTAAAAAGCAATACCTGTTGACCCAGCTCAAAGTTCTGCTTGATTATGTGTCAGTCGTGCCACTTCTTTGTCTGCTCCTTGTAAAGCTTAGCATTCTCGTAATATTAGAGCCAGAACTCATCCAACTCCTCCAACCACTCAAGTTTCTTCCTACCAGTGAGCTCAGGGTCAAGATTCAGCTTTTTAGTTGCCTAGGATGCCTGATGTTCGAGCTCTACAGGCAAATGACAAGCCTTACCATACACCAGCCTAAAAGGAGAGGTTTCGATAGGGGTCTTGTATGTAGTCCGATATGCCCACAACGCTTCATCAAGCTTCTCTGCTTAATCTTTTCGAGTGGCATTCACAGTCTTCTGCAATATTTGCTTCACCTCTTGGTTGGATACCTCAACATGCCCGCTAGTTTGCAGGTGATACATTGTGGTTGTGCCTTATCCTATATTTTGCAAGCAAGTTCTTCATGGTTTGATTAAGAAAATGTGTATCACCATCACTGATAATGGCTCTTGGAGGACTAAATAGTGTAAAGATGTTCTTACTGAGGAACTTGCTCACCACCTTAGCATCATTGATTGGAAGGGCCGCTGCTCCTACACATTTGGATACGTAGTCAACAGCTACTAGAATATAATGACAACCGAATAATGTGGGAATGGACCCATGAAATCAATGCCCTAAACATCGAAAATCTTCACTTCCAGAATGTTGTTCAAGGGCATCACATTCCTCCGGGATATGGCACCTATCTTCTGGCAAGCATCACAGGCCCTGGAGAATTGAATAGTATCTCTGAACAAGGTGGGCCAGAAGAAACCTGATTGTAATACCTTATGCGCTATCTGGTATGACCCCCATACGGAGAGGCATGACATTTCTCCAGAATCTGCTTCATCTCCGCCTCCGAAAAACACCTCCTTACCATGCAATCTCTCCTTGTTTGAATATGTATAACTCATCCCAGATATATGCCTTAGCATCATGGGCTAACCTCTTCTTCTGTTGGTATGTTGCATCAGGTGGGAACACACTACTTACCAAGTAGTTTACAATATCCGCATACCATGGTAATTATTACACCTCAATGGCTAATAGCTGCTCGTTAAGAAACTCTTCTCTAATTTGTAGTTATTCACCTATGTGAGCATCAGTCTCCAGACAGGATAGATGATTAGCAACCTGGTTCTCGCTCCCCTTTCGATTCCTAATCTCGATATCGAACTCTTGAGCAAAAGGATCCATCAGATCAGGCGTGGCTTGGCATCCTTTTTATTAACAAAATACTTCACTGTCGAGTGGTCTATGAATACCACACTTGGGTCCCCTCTAAATAGGCTCTGAACTTACCAAATGCATACACCAGTGCCAACATTTCCTTCTCAATAACTGTATAGTTGCTTTGTACTGTATATAAGTTCTTGCTAGCATAGTATATGGAGTGGAAAAACTTTGTCTCTGTGCTACCCCTATATCTCCCCTACTGTTATATCACTAGCGTCACACATTAGCTCAAACGGGAGACCCCAGAATATTGGAGCCTCCACAAACTTCTTTTTCAACGTCTCGAACGCTTGCAAACAAGAGTCATCAAAGTGAAATGGTACCTCTTTCTCCAATAGGGCAAATAATGGCTTCGTGATCTTTGAGAAGTCTTCAATAAACCTGCGGTAGAAACCCGTATGTCCCAGAAAGCTCTAGACTGCTTTGACCGAAATCGATGGTAGTAGCTTGTCGATCACCTCTATCTTCGCTCTGTCTACCTCTAACCCTTTTTTGGACACTTTGTGGCCTATGACTATCCCTTCCTTATCTAGTAAATGACCTTTCTCCCAGTTAAGAACGAGGTTAGTCTCCTCGCATTTTGCTAGTACTCTATCCAAGTTCTGTCGGTAACTCTCAAGTGATTCCCCGAAAGCAAAGAAGTCATCCATGAACACCTCCAAAACGTTCTCCACCATGTCATGGAAAATAGCCATCATGCACCTTTGGAATGTCGCTAGTGCATTGCACAAACCAAAAGGCATGAGTTTGAATGCATATGTTCCATATGGACATGTGAAGGTTGTCTTTTCCTAGTCTTCCAGTGCAATACTAATTTGATTGTACCGTGAGAACCTATCTAGGAAGAAATAGTACTCCTGCTCAGCCAGTCTAGCATTTGATCAATGAAGGTCACGGGGTAATGGTCTTTCTTGATGGCATAATTCAATTTCCTATAGTCCATGCAGATTCTCTATCCCGTCACCATCCTAATTGAAATCAGCTCGTTCTTCTCATTGGTGAGTACCGTCATCCTTCCCTTCTTGGGGACATATTGTATAGGGCTTAACCCATTTCCTGCCTGATATGGGGATATCCCTGCGTCCAACCACTTTATAACCTCCTTGTTCACTACCTCCTTCATAATTGGATTTAGCCTCCTTTGCGGTTAAGCCACTGGTTTGTGGCCCTCCTCCAAGAATATTTAGTGCATGCATAGGGCTGGGATGATTCCATGGACGTCAGACATCTGCCATCCCATTGCTCTCTTTTGTTTCTTTAGCACCACAACAACCACTTCTACCTGGGCCGCAATCAATGAAGCAGACAAGATTACAGGTAATATAGTATTTTCACCGAGGAATTCATACTTAAGATGGGATGGTAACTTCTTTAACTCCAACTGAGGAGTTTCTTCCACTGAGGGTTTGGGTAGTGGTCCTAGCACCCTGTTCAAGGGTTCCTTCATCTTTTGCAGCATACTTACATTATGAGTATTTAGCAAACTCTAAATTTCTCGAGCCTCAGCATCATCCACTAGCCCTTGATTCAGTAGCACTCTGGCTAGTGGATCTTCAATCTCAACCTGGTTCACAGCGACTGCAGTGTCTATCACTATGATAGTTGGTATATCTTCATATGCAACTTGGAGCTTCATCTCCTTGTACACATCGAACACTTTGACCTTACTGTGGGCTCGCATGGTGAGCATCCCTGCTGCAACATCTATTAATACCCCTCTCGTAGCTAGGAATAGGAGCTCGAGTATGAATGCGAGCTCAGGGTCTGATTCAAAGTATAGGATGACGAAGTCCAAGGGGAAGATGAGAGACCCCATTAGGACTAAGACGTCCTCCATCACTCCATTCGGCCTGGCAAATGACAAATCTGCCAGCTGCAACACAATAGTTGTGGGCTTTTGCCATCCAAGCCCCAACTTTACAAACAAAAAAGTGGGCATGAGGTTGATGCTAGCCCCAAGATCACATAAGCCCCTAGCATTCAGATGACTCTCAATAGCTACTCGCACATTAAAGCTTCCTGGATCTTTTAATTTTGCTTGTAAGTGTGATCTATTGAGAATCTTGGAGCTACAGGCCTCTGTCAGTGCCATAGTCTCATACGCAGCCTACTTAGTCTTTTTAGCAACAATGTCCTTGAAATATTTAGCATATTTTGGGATCCCCTTCAAAACATCAATCAATGGTAAGTTAATCTATACCTGTTTTAGCAGTCCGATGAATTTCTGGAACCAATCATCATCCTTCTTCTTCTTGAGCTTCTGTGGGAATGGAGGAGGAGGTTTTGGCAATAGTGCTGCCTCATTAGTGCTTGGGCTGGGATTTCCAGCCTCATTGTTTAGTGTCGCATCCTAATCATCCCCTTTTTTCTTTTTGTGAATCAGTCAGTTAAGGGACTTCCACTTCTTGTGCTGACCGCATTGACCTGCTTTGGATTAGGATCAATGTTACCAGGTAGGTCTCCTTGAGGTCTAGAGTTATTGAGCTAGCTGTCCCAAATATTTTTCTAAATTTTGCAGATCCTGCTTGTTCCTCTGAATCTCCTCATCTTGTCTGTTTTGGTTCGCCAAGATTTGCCTCAACACCTCACTGTCCGTCATGGTGTTTTGGTTGGCCTGTCTTATAGGCTGTTGGGCTTCCTGATTCTGATATGCATTCCCCCTGTAGTCATTGCTGCGGTAGCCTATGGTTCTACTGATTACCACCCTATGAGAAGTTTGGGTGGTTCCTTCAGTGCTGGTTGTAAGTGTTCCCGAATCCTTGATAGCTCCCTCTGTTAGCATTGCCCACAAAGTTCACTGCTTCAGGGTTAGATCTGCAAGATTCAGCCATATGGTCTCCTCCCCCACATATATCACACCAACCCGGTTGTTGCTGTTGTACCATATTGACCAGGGCTTGTTGTTGACCCATTGCTATAGGTGCTTGTTGTTGAAGACCCAACACCAAATTGTTGAAGTTTGTGGTTATCATGTTCTGCATAGCTGCTATTTAAGCTTGCAATCTTGTTATTGGATCAATTTCTAACACCTCGGCCTACTTCTGGACTGTCGGTTGGGTGATCCTCCTTTCTATTCTGGATTACCCTGGGCAATTCTATTTAGAAGAGCATACAACACATCATATGTCTTCTCCAATGCTTGACCCTCTGTAGCTGAATTAGGAAGAATCTTGGTGTTGGGTTCCAACCCTTCAATGCAGGTGTGGAACAATGCCTCATTAGCTTTGCAATGGTGTGGGCAATTTACCAGAAAAGATTTGAACCTATCCTATGCCTGATAGAGATTCTCCCGAGCCCTCTGCTTGAAACTCAGGATCTCACTTCTAAGTTTGGTTGTCTTACTAGATGAGAAGAATCGAGTGAGAAACTTGCGAGCCAGATCGTCCCAGGATGCTATAGAGTTTGGCAGCTCAATCTGCAACCACCAACAGGTTTCCCCCAATAGTGAAAAGGGGAATAAAGTCATCCTCACATAGTCATGGTTCACGCCCATAGGAATGAAAGTATCAGCAATTTCGAGAAAATTCTGAAGATGGACATGTTGATTGATGAGGTTCATGCTCCAATAAGAAAGCGATCGCTATCAGTAATTAACCTAACCGAGGTCAGTGTCAAATCCACAGGAAATATAGCGCTTTGACTACAAGACTTCAGTACTAATCATTTCTAGTATTTATGACTACAATCTCTCAATGGGGGGGATTTGTGATTCAAAAACAAAATAAAATAAATACTAATAAAAATGTGAGAAAACACTTAACTTTGGGGACAACTTGGCAATTATGTTCCCCTTGGTTCATTGACTCGCTTAACCTAGATAACATAACTACAATTAGTGATTTGCATGTATGACGGTAACTTAGGTTCTTCCAGCCCTTTTGTGAAGGTGAAGGTCGAATTTCACCATGACGCTTGGTTGGCTACCACGGCGTGCCAATTAATCGTTACCTATTATCCTACTCAACCTCCCCTTGGTCAGGCTTGGTCGATTAGATGGTAACACATCAACCGAATCCTTTCATCTACTTCCCTTTTCCTATTCGTCACTTACTTTGTCCGGATCGTGATAGTAGGTGGGGTTTGGTATTGGCCACCACCAAACAACATTAATAATAAAGGGAAATAGACAATACATGCAGAACCCCAATCATAGAAATGCAAATACCTAGGTCATGTCAAGAAACTACCTGTAGTTCCCACAACCCCAAGTTGTGGGTGCTTAGCTACTCATAGCTAAGGCAAAACACACAAACATGCAAATAAATGACATAGTTGAGAATTTTACCAACAACAATGAAAGTTGAAGACACCCAAGTTGCAAACCCACAAGCTTTATAGATTTCCAAAGTGATAGCACAAGATTTGCAATCCCCAAAATAGGTTTTCAAAGAGAAAACAACAATCTAGAGTGAAACCCTAAATATTCTTGAGAGAATATTTTAGAGCCAAATTCTTAATGTCTGATGTGTGTTCTCTGAAATGAAAACCCTACCTAATGTATTTATAGTGTACACAAATAAACCTTAAAAAGTATACAGAAAAGACAGCTGGCAGCTGGTATGTCTCGTAGATACAACTCGTAGGGAGACCTACGTGTTGTAATGGGTCTCGTATCAGGGTTTTAACATCTTGGACTCAACTAGTACGACCCACTAGTACGAGTCGTTGCTTGGGCTATGACTTGTATGCTTGTCTCAGTGCCTTGGCCTTCAGTTTTTTGGTCCAACATTTTGGCTCTGTTATTCTTGCTAGATCTCACCTATACGAGTCGCACTGTGTCATATGACTCGTAGGATGGCCACGTAGAAGTGACCCTCACTTGGAAGATTTCTGAATTTTTCGTCTTTGTTTCCTGCTATGACATACCCTATGACTTGTAGCTTAGGCTACGACTCATAGGTGGGCTCGTATGTCATATGCTTCAGCAAAATCTGTAACTTTTCTTCAAAATCATGCCAACCTAACTTTTCCACAGGATAACACAAAAACACATTAAAACACTAAAAATTCGCTTTAAGAACTCACAGAATCCCTTGCTTTAGGCACCAAATGTGCTATATTTTGACTGCATATCAACACCCTCCACTTAGAATTGTTGCCCTGTCCTCAAGCGACAACTCAACCTACACCAGATAAAGAGAAATACATAGCAACTATACTAATGATAT
>JAABOM020057627.1:0-51892 GCA_011800125.2 Solanum clarkiae
TATATTGTTATGTCAACATTATATATTGGATGAAAAAATGGAAAGTAAAGTTACGAGGTCAATAAATATGATGAAGCTACTATACATGAGTGGATTATTACAAAAATAATCACACACAACTCAAACTCAAAGTTTGATGCTACATGATATTATATCATTTGTTAGCTTTTCTTTTAGAAAGCATGACAACTAACAAAGTATATTTTAAATATTCCTTCATTTTAAAATAAATTTATGCTAACCGTTAAAGTTGAGCTATATATTCTTATACAATTCTTTGACCATAAGATATAACACGATTAAATTCTAAAGTTTTAACTCTTTGATCTCATTATTATATTATTATTTTTGTAAAATAATGTATTTAAAATTTTACAAAATTGTATTTTGAAAAATAGTGCCATAAGTCAACACTAAAATGATACTCGATTTTTCAATTTTAATATTCTTTACATAAAAAATAATTTTTTTGAAATTTATTTATTGTGCGTTCTTATTTAATGAAATTATATTGATTAAATGAATTTTTTTTAAAATTTAATAGGATTGAACTAGAGAGGAGAATTCTGGAAACAACCGCTTTATGTTTTTAAATATAGGGGTTAGGCTGCGTACATCCGACCCGCCCTCACCCCACAATGAGCGGGAGCCTTTTAAGGCACTGGGGTATGTTGTTGTTACTGTTGTTGAACTAGAGAGGAGAATGCGAAAGAATGCATTATGCTTTGCAAATTACATTTAAAAAACAAAAAATAGAGTCAATATTTTAAATACTAGATTCAAATTTGATCTATGAATTTACAATTTATTTAATTAACACAAATATCAATTCAACACATTCTACATATATTATTAATTTTCATTATTCTAGGAGAAGGAGAAGTTGTTAGAATAATATTAGATGTCATTGAAGATCGTATCCTCGCCACGTATAAATTAGGGTAACATTTTATTATTAATTGTCTATATAAAATAAATATACTATATATGATCACCCATGCTCTTCTCTTACTCAATAGTAACATACCTTAGTTACTTTTATATTAAAATTATTATATTTTTAAATATCTGAGCAGCGTTGCGGGCACTTATACTAGTTATGTTGAATTAGAGAACCACTAGGAAAGAATAATCCATGAGTAGATGTTCCTAAAAGATATCAAATGATATGACGAACAACAACCAAATGTAGATGATGAGGAGCCTACATGAATTGGCTGACATGTTGAACTACAAAAGAGATATCAAGTTGAATAATAGTAAGATAATTTTGGTCCCCAACTAATTGTCGATACAAAGTTGGATTAGGTAGAAGATCTCCTTCATCACGATGATACTTCATGTTCAATTCTAATGGAGTATCTATGGAGGAAGATTCTTGAAGACTAACTAAAGCAATCAAGTCCCGAGTATATTTGTGCTGGTTTAAGAAGGCATCTAAAGAATCACAATGAAATCCCAAACTCAAAAAATATGTAAGAGTATCAAAGTCTTTCATATGAAAAGAATCCTTAAGCTGCTGCTGGAGGTTAGATATTAATGATGAATCAATTTCCATGATAATAATGTCATCTACATATGCCAATAGAAGAAAACAACTGGTAGATGTTTTCCGAAGAAACAATGATGAGTCATATTTACTCTGTTCAAAAGAGAACTTAAGAAAAGTAGACTGAAACTTGTCAAACTAAACTTGGGGAGCTTGTTTTCATCTATACAAAGATCGCTTCAACTTGCAAACATCTAATGTAGGTGATGAAAACAAACTAGGTAAAGATTTCATATAAATATCTTCTTTTGAGATCACCATGGAAAAAAGCACTTTTTATATCCATTTGATGAAGTGGCCAATTTTGTGACACAACAACGGCAATAATTTTTTGCACCATACTCATTTTTGCTACTGGTGCAAAAGTATCCTTATAGTCAACACCATACTCCTGTTTGTTGCCAAGGACCACCAATCAAGCTTTATACCGATCAAGAGTTCCATCAAAATGGAGTTTAATTAAATAAACCCATCTACATCCAATTGGATGAACATCTAAAGGACAAGAAATAATGTCTCATGTGTTATTTTCTTTAAGTGTCAAAAGTTCTTCCTTCATTGCTTTCTGCCAATATTCAACCTTGGAGGCTTATGCACAACCTAATGGAGTATAGATGGTGGATAATGTAGAGGAGAAACCATACCAATTATAAGTATGAGATACTCTAGTACATCGTCGAAGAGGCTCAAGAGGAGTAGGACTTGAAGAAATCTTAGATTCTAGATCAATTTTGGGATGAGGTAAAGTTGGACGACTTCATTCACACATAAATCCATTTTCGGATTGCTTAGAAGAAGAAAACAAATCTTTAAAAGTAGGAAGAAGAGAAATAAAAGATGACTCGAAATGAGTAGGGGAAAAAATTGATTCTCAAAGAAAACATTATTTCCAGAAATATGAAATTTGTTAGAACTTAGATCATAGCAAATAAAACCTTTTTGTGAAGTACTATAACCCATGAAAGCACAATTTGGTAGACTGAATTGAAAGTTTATTAACTTGAGAAGGGGAATATGCACAAAACAAACACAACCAAATGTTTAAAAAATTATCATAGCTTGGATTTTGATGATAAAGACGATAATATGCAGAGTCAAAATTTAACACTTTAGATGACAACCCATTAATTAAATAGACAGCAGTATACAAAGTTTCAACCCAATAGTTAGACGGGACAGAGGACTCAATCATAAAGTATTGAGTTACATCCAAAAGATGACTTTTATGCTCAACAACTTTATTTTGTTGTGAGTTATATGGGCACGAGGGTTGTGAAATAATTCCTTTCTGAAGCAAGAAATTATTGAATTCATTAGACATATATTTTCCACCAGAATCAGATCTTAAAATTTTAATGCATATAGAAAATTGAATCTCAATGTTGTGAAATAATTCCTTTCTGAAGCAAGAAACTATTGAATTCATTAGACATATATTCTCCACCAGAATCAGATCATAATATTTTGAAGCATGTAGAAAATGGAGTCTCAATATAAGTCAAAAATGTCTTAAATATGGTAAAGACATCAAATTTTGAATGAAGAAAATACACAAATATAAACCAACTATAATCATGTATGAATGTCACAAAGTACTTGAAATGAGCATGAGAAACAACTGGTGTAATACCCCAAGCATCACTATGAATATTATCAAAACACTTTTGTACCAGGACTTCCAAAACTAGGAAAAGGAAGAATTTTGCTTTTACCTAATTTACAAGTAGAACAATCTAAGGGAGTTGCTGAAAGTTGATTTTTATTTCCCAATAACTAGAATTTGACAAATGAGACAACACAATAAAATTTGGATGCCCGAGTCTCTAATCCCAAACGTCAGTCTTACTAGCTATAGAAGTACAAGCAAAAGATAGAACATGAGGAATGCAAAAGCACATAGGAAATGATGTTCCAACTTTAGGCGCCTTTGCAATTATTGTCCCTAGCACCTGATCCTGCACAAGACAACCATCATAAGAAAAATTCACATCACAATTGTTATCTACCAAGTTACCAACATAAATAAGACTAGTGGAGAGCTTTGGTGATACAAATACATTCTTGAAAGTTTTAATCATATCCCTAACCTTGGTAATTAGTAAATTACTACCATTGACAATCTGGATTTGTGATGGACTGTGATACTCACAAATATTTTTTAGCATACTCATTTAGTTTATCATATGATTGGAAGCGCCAAAATTAACAAGCCAAAAAATTAGATATAATAGCATTACCTTGCAGTCTCAAATCTGAAAGTGCTGTCATAATAATTTGTTGTACCATTTTAGAAGTAAGAACTTGTTTAGCTGCTCTAGTTGAAACTGAGTTATCAGAAGTTAATCCATTTATCCTATCTTGAAAAGAACTGATCTTGTAATTTTAAGGACGTGTGGGACACTCTTTGATAATATGCCCATGTTGTTTACAATAATTGCAGAACCTTTTGCCACAATTGCTAGCAATATGACCATATTTCTTGCAATTGTAGCATTGAGTTTGCTTATATCCCAACCTTTTCCTTTTCCTTGAGCAATAAATGCAATAGTATGAACAATATCTTACTTAAAATCATTTTGTGTGAGAAAACGTTGCTCTTCACAAGTATCATTTCTTCTCCTTACGGACAACCACATTTCAGAGGTAACTTTCTCTACGGGCACCCCCATTTCGGAAAGGAATCTATGCTAGGTACATAATTCAAAAAAAGAGAGGGAACCCTCAATCTATCGAGGCTAAGTCATTATCCCACAAGAATACATATATGTATATATATATATATGCTTTAGAAAGAGGCAAGTGTTATTTACAAATCATTTTAATGCAAATCTTAGGCTTAAATACCAAACATCATTCATAATAATTCATACTTAGGCTCAAATGCCTAATCCTAATTCATAGTTCAAAGTACACATGCATATGAATAGCTCATTCACATATATGGAATGGTGGGAGCACCCAAAATGCTCAAAGAGCCATAATAATAGACATTTATGGGATCACATTTTTGTCATAACCAATATCTTACCAAAATCAAATTATAAAACATAATTGGGCTTAAACCACTTCATAATTTTCATAAAAATCTCATTTCATGAATGCATATGCCATGAATGATGTGAGGAAAAGCATAGGTAATTGAGATTCAGTCTAAAATCAATAATACGATATAAAATTAAAGTGAAAACATGGTTAAATCCACATTTAAAATCATAATATAATCATCGATGCACAAACAAGCCTTATAAAGGGACATGCATATTCATAGCTTCATATATTCAATGTATTTCATTATATTATTATAGTTTAAATCAACCTAACATCAGTAAATAAACAAAAATCATACATTATTCGAATTTAAGGAATCACAATACTTAAAACCGCAATTTAAAGTAAGCTAAGAACTCATGAAAATTGCTTGAAAATGTTTGGGTCTCCTTGATTGGAAGGAGCCAAGGATCAAAACCCACATACTTTGACCCAATAAAGAAGTTTCAAGAGAAATTTGAAGGAGAATTGAGTTTGCCTTGATCTCCAAGCTTAAATTCCACAAGAGTTCCTTGAGAGGAGTTTTGAGAGTGGTTTTCAAATGGGAGGAGTGAATTTGAATATTAGGAATGGGGTTTAGGTCATTAGGAAGTCTTTAGATAGCGTAGGAAGTCCCAAAAAGTCATTAGAATAAATGTATTTATAGAATGCCATTAATTAAACAAATAGAAAAATTATGTGTCACCACTTCAAAGACGTGTTCACGAGCTGTGTGAAACTACACGGTCCATGTACAGAGCCTATGAACCATTAATTAAACAAAAAAAATTCATTTGATGAAAGCCCGGAACCATAATTCAACACTTTGAAAAATTTAAGCGAAAATCAGCCACACTGAAGGGCCACATGACCCGTTTGAAGCTACATTGGTCGTGTAGGTGCCCATATGGCAACATTTGGAAAAAACTATTCATGATAATTTACTAGATGGTGATTTTATACTTAGAAAAATTTTCAATCCGGAAGATATAAGGATGACCATATGGTCCGTGAACTATCACATAGCCCGTGAAGGTGGCCGTGTGACCATACTTTGCCAAATGTGGATGTATCAAGCTCAAGTCCATCACAAGGCCCTCCACACGGTCTATGAAGTGTTACACGACCCGTGTCGGGTCCAAGTGTAATGTTCCTTAGCCCAAAACTCCACACTAATGCCACCTACTAAATATTAAGGCCAAGTATCACCTTACCGAAGGCCACACTGGCCCTGTGACCTCACACAGACCATGTAGTCTCCCTTGAGGTGACACTTAGTCCAAATTTGGTCAAAATGATATTTTCAAGCTCCAATGAAGTCGTACAACATCCGGGTCCCCACTTGGGAATACTCATACCCTAATGTGCAAGAACAAGACTTGAAAGGCTTGACTCAAATCATGAAACTTCCCAACACAAGATACGATGCATAGTTCTGAAACGACCCCAAAAAAGTGCCCGAAAATGATCATAATCATCATTTTCATATATCTCAAAATTCATGCATTATATCAAATATCCAACTTCATATTCTTATTCAGAGGAAAAATTGAGTGGGAGTGGCTATAATTCGAATTTTAAAAGACCCGTAGCAAAAGTTGATTTTCACAAAATTTTGAATTCGAGTAGCTGTCTATGATAGCTCCTTGATGCGAGCCTGTCGTGGAGCTTTATAAATTTGTCCTATGTGTTGGGTCCACATCGAAGACTAGATGGAGACCTGTGTATTTTGTTACCAGTTTTTTCTTTTTCGGTCTAAAGCCTTTGGGTCTTAGGCCTAAGCCTTCCTATGCGCAAAAATACATATACTTAGTCATTTTTCAACCTCATATCACTATAGGCATTCCGTAGTTCTCTCTCAAAAACTTAGAAAAAAATTTCACTAAAAATTCAAGTGTCCCAATCTCGTTCCGGATCTAAGAATTTCACCCAACCTTCAAGTTTCCATTCAAATCTTCTTCAAGGAAATCTCCAAAGTTAACGTATGTGGATTTCAACCATTAGATCCTTTCACCTATGGTGCCTAACCTTCTTTTTTTTTTAGCTAAAATGCATATATTTTTAAGTTGATTTACTTATGGGTATTACTCACTATGAATTTGATTATAGATTATGTTGGGGTTTCATGAACTTTTGACTGTTTAAGCATGTTTTGAGCAATGAATCTATGATCCATTATGGGTTTTGATGTAAGTTGCATGAGGTTATTACCAAGTGTAGATCGATGATTACATATTGAGTTTTCTTGCATGATTTCACTCTTGAATTGCATGATATTACACTAACATCACATATCTGCTAAGTGTTTAATAAAATGTCTGGTTTGGTATTCTTGAGTCATTGATGATCCATTGCATGGCCTATGATTTGAATGACTTTATGAAGATGAAATGAATGTTTATATGAGTTGTTCCACGAAAAGTACTTATAGTATTGTAAGTTGACCATGCCTAGTTGAGGAGGTGATGCCTCAATCACCATCGATGGTAGGGCGAGACTACCATCAACCAATTAAGGGTCGATGCCTCAATCACCATGGATGGTAGGGTGAGACAACTATCAAACAATTGAGGGGTTGATACCTCAATCACCATGGGTGGTAAGGTGATACAACCATCAACCAATTGAGGGGTTGATACCTTAATCACCATAGATGGTAGGGTGAGACAACCATCAACCAATTGAGGGGTTGATGCCTTAATCACCATAGATGGTAGGGTGTGACAATCCATCATAATATCAGTCTCTTCTTACATATACAATATGTTCTATATAAGCATGTATTACTTCAAGCATCATTCGTACATATCATATTATTATTATGCTATCCATCACTTATGATATTGCATTTTGCCTATGTTGCCTATTTTTTGTTGCATTGCATCCTACTTACTTAGTACATTCAAACATACTCACATATACTCCATGCCCACATGATGTTACCATGTAGGAACCGGAGCCTCTCTTGATCATCTTCCTCCTCCATGTGGCTAGTACAATTTTCTTAAAGCAAGCTGGTGAGTCCTTAACTCCAAGGACATACTTCTCTTAATTTATGTTATAATGACTCTTCTTTATGTTTGAAACTTGTAACTATGAGGGTGAGCTCGGAGATTGTCTTGGCCCCCGCTACTATATATGTAGTAGAGGTGTTTTTGGAACCTTATAATTTGTTAATACTGTACTATTGGCATGTTATATTTCTATGGTATAAAAGATTTCTCATAGCTCCATATTCCCTTTTTCTATCTATCAGTTGTTATATAATTGCTTCTGTGACAAAGATGTGTAATGATATGCTAAGAGTCTTGTTTGAGGTCCCTTCGGGTTCCCCATTCGCCTTGTTACGTCTAAGCTCTAGGTCCGGGTCGTGACAAACTTGGTATCAGAGCACTAGGTTGCTAAGGATCCTTAACGTCCAACACACCATGCTGATTAGAGTCTTATCCATGGTTCTGTTGTGAACCACAACTATGATTATGAGGATATGAGACATTTTAGAAAATGTTTCCCTTCTTCATGATCTATGTTGTGCTATAGAAGTTAGGAAAGTTTTCCTCTCTAACAAATGTTCTTTCCCATTTTTAGATCATGCCTAACATAAGAGGAAGAAGAGCCCACACTCCCGAAGAATAACTGGCTCATGGAGAGCTCCAGGATGCTCTTACCTTGCTAGCTCAAGCCATGACTAATCAAGTCAATCAAGGAGCCCAAGCCCCTCATGCTCCTACTCCAGCATCTCAGGAGAGAGACTTTATCGGGATGAATCCACCAGAGTTCTATGGTCCAAAGTGGATGAGGACCCTCAAGAATTTATTGATGAGGCATACAAAGTGTTGGCTACTATAGGTGTTAGGTCAGAGGAGAAGGCGGAGTTGGCAGCATACCAACTCAAGGGGGTGGCCCAAAGATGGTTTACCCAATGGAAAACGAATAAGGGGAACAACAATTTGATTTTATAGGAGGATTTTAAGGCGACATTTCTCAACCGATTCTTCCCTCTTGAGATTAGGGTAGTCAAAATAATGGAGTTCATGAATCTGAAGCAAGGATCTATGAGTGTGAGGTAGTATGCCCTCAAGTTCAACCAACTCTCTAAATACACTTCATACTTGGTTACTGATCCAAGGTCTAGAATGAACAAATTTATGATGGGTGTATCCAAATTGGTGAATGAGGAGCGTCACTTCGCTAGGTTGATTAATGACATGGATTTGTCCTGCCTAATGACATATGCCTAACAAATGGAGGGGGAAAAGTTGAGGAAAAGGAGAGTGGTGAGGCCAAGAGGGCCCATTTTAATGGTAAGTTCCAAATTCCCAAGGCTGGCTGCTTTCACCAAGGCCAAGGTTCTTCCTATGTACCTAGTGAGAGATTTGCTAATGACAACCTAAGGTCCTAAGGAGGTGGTGGTGTGGTGCCTAGACCTATGTGCCCAAGATGTGGTAGAGGCCATGATGTCCCATGTTTGAGGGACACTAATGGTTGCTATAGTTGTGGAGAAGTGGGTCACAAGAAGGTTGATTGTCCTTGGAATCAAAACAAGGGTAAAGATGTTCGTCCACAAGGTTGGCATGTAAACGTAGTTCCTTTGGAGAGGGGAGACCAACAAGGTGGTGCCCTAAGGTACAATCGGTTCTATGCACTCTAAGGGAGACAAGGGGTTAATGAGTTGCCCGATATCATCACCAGTATGTTAAAAGTATTTGATTTGATGTGTATGGATTGATAAACCTGGGTGCCATTCTTTCTTTTGTTACCCCTTTTGTTGCCAAAACATTTCATGTTGAGCCCGAATTTTTTTGTGAGTTTTATGAGGTCTTTACTCCCATTGGTGCATCTATTGTTGCTAGGAAGGTCTATAGAAATTGTCCTATTTGTATTTTGCATAAAATTTTACCTTGTGATCTTATTGACTTAGATATGGTGGATTTTGATGTCATTCTTGGGATGGATTGGTTGTATGCATATTATGCCTCTATTGATTGTAGAACCCACAGGGTTAAATTCCAATTCCCAAATGAACCCATCCTTAGTGGGAGAGTCATGATGTGTTGGTCAAGGATAGGTTTATATCTTTCATTAAAGCCCAAAAATTGATCTGTCAGGGGTGTCTCTATCATCTTGGGAGAGTTAGGGAGGCTGTTGAGTCCAAAGTACTACCTATAGAGTTGGTTTCGGTGGTAAATAAATTTCTTAATGTCTTTTCAAATGACCTTCCCGGTGTTTCTCCCGAAAGGGAAGTAGACTTCAGTATAGACCTCCTTCCTGATACTCAAGTCATCTCTATCCCCCTTACTATATGGCCCCGGGGAAGTTGAAGGAGTTGAAAGAGAAATTAAAGTATTGATTGGAGAAGATTTTTATTAGGCTTAGCCAATCACCTTGGGGTGCTCCAGTGTTATTTGTGAAGAAGAAAGATGGTTCCGTTAGGATGTGTATTGACTACCGATAACTTAATAGGGTTACTATAAAGAATAAGTATCCTCTCCCAAGGATTGATGATCTATTTGACCAACTTCAAGGGGCTAGTCACTTCTCTGAGATTGATCTTCGTTCCAAGTATCATTAAGTAAAGGTGAAAGAGTGTGATATTCCCAAGATGGACTTCAGTACTATGTATGGGCACTATGAATTTGTGGTTATGTCCTTTTGGGTTATCCAATACACCGACTATCTTCATGGATCTTATGAATAGGGTCTTCAAACCCTACCTTGATTTGTTTGTGGTGGTTTTCATTGATAACATTTTGATCTATTCTCATAGTGAGGAGGAGCATGTGAGTCATTTGAGGGTGGTGTTACAAATCTTGAGGGAAGAGAAGTTGTATGCCAAATATGGAAAATGTGAGTTTTAATTGAAAGAGGTTGTCTTGCTAGGTCATGTGGTGTCGAGTGACGGTATAAAGGTGGATCCTAAGAAGATGGAGATAATTAGAAATTGGCCTAGACCTTTGACTCCATCAGACATTAGAAGTTTCTTGGACTTAGCGGGTTACTACTAGATATTTGTGAATAGGTTCTCTTCTATTGCCTTTCCCATGAATAAGTTAAACCCAAAGAAGGCAAAATTTGTATGGACCAATGAATGTGAAAGGAGTTTCCAAACCTTGAAGGATAAGCTTGTTTCCGCTCCTATCTTGTTTCTACTGGAAGGTTTATAGGGGTTTGTTGTGTATTGTGATGCCTCACAAATTGGTTTGGGTTGTGCTTTGATGGAAAATGTTAAGGTGATAGCTTATGCCTCTATACAACTCAAGGTGCATGAAAAGAGTTATCCTACCCATGATCTTGAATTGGCCGCCGTGGTTTTTGATTTGAAAATTTGGCGTCATTATTTGTATAGGGTGCATGTTGATGTGTTTATCGATCATAAGAGTCTCCAATATGTGTTCACCCAAAAGGATCTCAACTTGATACAACGAAGGTGGCTAGAACTTCTTAAGTATTGTGATATGAGTGTGAATTATCTCCCCAGAAGGCTAATGTTATCGTCGATGCTTTGGGTAGGGTGTCTATGGGTAGCCTATCTTATGTTGATGATGGGGACAAAGAGGTCGCTAGAGAGGTCCATCAGTTGGCTAGATTGGGGGTTAGGTTGGAAGATGTTGATAATGGTGGTATTGTGGTTATTGATGGTTCAAAATCTTCCTTGATGGATGAGGTAAAAACAAAACAAGATCTTGACCCCTCCTTATAAGAGTTGAAGGCTTTGGTGAGAGAGGGCAAGGTGGAGTTTTTCTCCCAATGGGTTCCCTTAGGTACCAATGTAGGTTGTCTGTGCCTAGTGTTAATTGCTTGAGAGAGAAGATTCTTGATGAGGCTCATAATTCTTCCTATTCCATTCACCCCAGTTCTACAAAGATGTATAGAGATTTGAGGGATGTGTTTTGGTGGGAAGGTATGAAGGAAGACATTGCCAAATTTGTATCCATTTGTCATAGTTGTCAACAAGTCAAAGCCGAACACCAAAGGTCAGGTATCCTAACCCAATATATAGAGATTTCCACTTGGAAGTAGAAAGATATTAATTTGGATTTTATATGGGTTGTGATTGATAGAATGACAAAGTCAGCTCATTTTCTATTAGTTAAGACTACTTATGGGGCAAAAGACTATGCTAGATTGTACATTCACGTATTGTTGGATTGCATAGGGTGCCCTTGCCTATCATATCGTATCGTGGTGCTCAATTCACCTCTCACTTTTGGAGATCCTTCCAATGAGGTCTTGGTACTAAGGTAAAGCTCAGTATGTCATTTCACCCTCAAACGGATGGCCAAACCAAAATAACTATCCAACCCCTTTGGGAAATGCTTAGAGCTTGTGTTTTAGAGTTTAAGGGTAGTTGGGATGATCATCTTCCATTGATTGGGTTGGCTTATAATAATAATTATCATTCTAGCATTTGTATGGCTCCATTTGAGGCCTTCTATAGTACATCGTAGGTCCTCAGTTGGATGGTTCGAGGTAGGGGAAATGGCTTTCTTAGGTCCAGATCTGGTTATGGGGCCTATGAGAAGGTACGGTCAATTAGGGAAATCTTGAAAATAGCCCAAAGTCGTCAAAATTCCTATGCCAATGTGCAAAGAAGGGAGCTTGAATTTAAAATTGGTGATCAGGTCTATTTGAAGGTCTCACCCATGAAGGGTGTGGTTCATTTTGGTAAGAAGGATAAATTGAGTCCAAGATTTTTAGGTCCTTATAGAGTGTTGAGGAAGATTAGTAAGGTGGCCTGCAAGTTGCATTTTCCTAGAGAAATAGACTTCGTTCAACTGGTCTTCCATGTGTCAATGTTGAGGAAGTGTGTGGGTGATCCTAGTGCTTGTGCCTCTTGACGTTATGGGAGTTATGGAAGACAATTTGACTTATGAAGAGGTTCCAATAAAGATCTTGGATAGACAAGTGAAGAGGTTGAGGAACAAGGATGTGGCTTCTGTTAAGGTCCTTTGGAGCAATCAACAAGTCGAAAGTGCTACATGAGAGGCCGAGGCGGACATGCAAATGTGATATCCCTATCTCTTCCATTCTACTCCAGCCTAAGGTACAAATTCTATGTCCTCTATGTGATTTCAAGTCTTATGTATCAACCCTTATGTCATTTGCATGCATTCACGTTTATGTTGACAAGTTCATGGTGATTTTGACACTTATGTTGAGATTTTTTAAAAACGATGTTTAAGTGCGTTGTCGCATTCTTGTTATATTGGGGCTGATCTCTTCATGATATACGTTTCTTTGATATTCCAGGACGAATGTTCCCCAGGGGGAGATATTGAGACAATCCCAAAAATTGCCCAAAAATGTGTCTTAGAAATGCCCATAATCGTAATTTTCATATATCTCAAAATTCGTGCGTGATATCAAAAATTTGACTTCATACTCTTATTCAGGAGGAAATATTTAGTGGGAAATGGGTATATCCCAAATTTTAGAAGATCCGTAGCAAAATTTGATTTTCACAAATTTTTGAATTCCACTAGCTATCTGCGACAGCTCTACGACACAGACCTATCGCAGAGCTATATAAATTTGTCCTGCGCATTGGGTCTGCATCGCGGACTAGACATGGACCTATGTATTTTGTTGCCAGTTTTTCCTTTTTCGGTCCAAGGCCTTCCTATGAGTAAAAACACCTATACTAAGTCATTTTTCAACTTTGTATCATTCAAGGCATTCCCCAATACTCTCTCAAATACTTTTTAGACAAATATTTAACTCAAAATTCAAGTGTCCCAATCTCTTTCCGGATCTAAGGATTTCACCCAAGCTTCAAGTCTCTATTCAAATCTTCCTCAAGAAAATCTCCAAATTTAAAGTATGTGGGTTTCAACTATTGGGTCCTCTCACAATAATGCCTAACACTCCTTTTCTACCTAAAAAGCATGTTTTTAAATTGATTTACTTATGGGTATTACTCACTATGAATTTCACTATAACCTACGTTGCGGTTTCATGAACTTGTGACTGTTTAAGCATGTTTTGAGCTATGAATCTATGATCTACTGTGGGTTTTCATGGAGGGTTTTAATGTAACTCGCATGAGGGAATTACAAAGTGTTTCTGGGTGATTTTATGTTGAGTTTTCTTGCATGATTTCACTGTTAAATTGCATAATCATATAGTAGCAATACATACCCGCAAAGTGTTTGATAAAATATTCGGTTTTGGATTCTTGAGTCATTAATGATCCATTGCATGACTTATGATTTGAATGATTTATGAGGATGAAACGAATGTTTATATGACTTGTTCCATGAAAAGTACTTATAATATTGTAAGTTGACCATGCCTAGTTGAGGAGGTGATGCCTCAATCACCATGGATGGTAGGGTGAGACAACCATCAATCAATTGAGGGGTTGATACCTCAATCACCATGAATGGCAGGGTGAGATAACCATCAACCAATTGAGGGGTTGATACCTCAATCACCATAGGTGGTAGAGTGAGACAACCATCAACCAATCGAGGGGTTGATACCTCAATCACCAGGGATGGTGGGTTAAGACAGCCATCAAACAATTAAGGGGTTACTAACTCAGTCACCATGGATGGTAGGGTGTGACAATCTACCATAATGTTGCTCTCTTCTTACATATGTAATATGTTCTATATAAGCATGTATTACTTCATGTATTATTCATACATGTCATATTGTTATTATGCTATCCATTGCTTATGATATTGCATTTTGCCTATGTTGCCTACGTATTGTTGCTTTGCATCCTACCTACTTAGTATATTCAAACATAATAAGGTATACTCTATTCCTACATAATGTTATCATGTAGGAACCGGAGCCCCACTTGATCATCTTCCTCCTCCACGTGGCTAGTACGATTTCTCTCAAACCAAGTTGGTAAGTCCTCAACTCCGAGGACATACTTCTCTTAATTTAAGCTATGTATTGACTCTTCTTATGTTGGAAACTTATGACTATGAGGATGAGCCTGGAGATTGTCTTGGTACCTGCTCCTATCTATGTATTAAAGGTGTTGTTGGAACCGTATGATATGTTGATGCTATACTATTGACGTGTTATGTTTCTATGCTGTCAAAGATGTCCCTTACCTCCGTATTCCCTTTTTTCTATCTATCATTATTGTATAATTGATTCCATGGTGAAGGATGTGCAATGATATGCTAAAAGGCTTGTTTGGGGTCCATTTGGGTTCCCCATTAGCTGTGTGACATCTAGGCCATAGGTCCAGGTCGTGACAAATTCATCATTTAAAAGTCATAATGTCATTAAAACTCATACCAAAACATATTCAAATCATTCAAGACACCATGAAAATCATTTTAATGCACATGTAAGCATGCCATGCCATGAGACTTAAAATTAAAAGGATTAGGACCACTTGGAAAGGAAGAACCTAATACCTTAGGCTTGAGTAGATTGGAAAAGATAGGGATACTACTTCATCACGTCCAACTCCACCTCCCATGTAGCACTCTCCATATTTTGATTCCTCTAAAGTACCTTAACCAAACCACATCCTTATCACGAAGCCGCTTTACTTGTTTATCAAAAATCTCCACCGGAACTTTCTCATAAGACAAGTTTTCCTCAACCTCAACACTTTCCAAGAGCACAATAGTACTAGGATCACCAACCAACTTTCTCAACATAGACACATGGAAGACCGGGTGAATAGAGCTCAAATCTTAAGGCAATTCCAACCTATAAGTCACATTGCCAATTTGCTCCACAACCTCATAAAGGGCCTACATACCGAGGACTTAGCTTACCCTTCTTGCTGAAATGATCACACCCTTCATGGGTGAAAATTTCACATACACCCAATCTCCAACATGAAAATCAAGGTACCTCTTCCTAACATCTGAATAGGACTTTTGGCAACTTTGGGCCGCAACCTCTATCTAATCAACTTTACCTCCTCCATATCTTCCAATACCAATTCCGGGCAAAGCAAAGACATCTCTCCCAACTTAGACCACCCCACAGGGGATATACATCTCCAACCATAAAAAGCCTCAAATCGTGCCATATCTAGCATGAAAACTATTATTAAAAGAAAAATCAATGAGTGGAAGATGGTCATCCCAATTTCCTTTTAGCTCCAATACACAAGTACTCAACATATCCTCCAAGGTTTGAATTGTCCTCTCATCTTATCTGTCGGTTTGAGGATTAAAGGAGGTGCTCAACTTAACCTTAGTACCAAGTCCCCTTTGAAACGACCTCCCAAAGTGATAAGTTAATTTGGTACCACGATCTAATATGATAGATCTAGTCACACCATGTAACTCACCAACTGTCAGATGTAAAACTTGATATAATGCTCGACATCAAAAATAGTCTTAACCGATGGATAACTGATGTGTTGTCAAAATACCGCATATTTGCTGCCTAAAACAAAGGATTGTATGAGTTCTTAAAGCGATATTTTAGTGTATTGATGTATTTTTGTGTTAATCTTGTAGATAAATTAGGTTGACCTGATTTTGAAGAAAAGTTGCAGATTTTATTGAAGCATAGGTAATATGAGCTGACTTACGAGTCCTAGTTCACACTACAAGTCGTAGGTTGTGTCGTAGCAGGAATCAGAGATCAAAAATAAAAAGTCTGCCAAGTGAATGTCACTCTTACGAGCCCAACCCAGGAGTCGTAAGGCACTCTATAACTCGTATAGGCGGACTCATAGGGAGAATCAGACAGCCAAAATATTAGACCTAAAAACTGAATACCAGGACTACGAGATCAACATACGAGTCATAGCTCAAGAAATGCCTCGTACCTATGGGTCATACCAGTTTAGTTCAAGATGCCAAGATCCTGATATGAGATCCCGACTACAACTCGTAGGCCATCTTATGAGTCGTAACTGTGAAATTTAACAGATACTTGCTATCTTTTTTGCATAAATTTTAGGGTTGTTTTATACAGACTATAAATAGTTGAAGTAAGTTTATTTTTGGGGAGTTCGACAAGAAACATTACTCAAGGATATTTTTTGAAGCTTTTCTTAGATTTTAGAGTAGATTATTTGTTCTTCCTTGAAAGACTCATTTTGGGAAATTGCAAACCTTACTCTTTACACATTGTGGATCAATCAAGCTTGTGGGTTCGCAACTTGTGGTGTTTATTTCCTTTATTGTTATTGGTAAAACTCTCAACTATGTCTCTTATTTGCATTTTTGTGTGTTTTGCTTTAGCCATGAGTAACTAAGCACCCATAACTTGGGGTTGTGGGAACCATGGGTAGTTGGCTTGAGATGACCTAGGTTTTGTGCATATTTATGATTGGGGTTTTGCATGTATTGCTTATTTCCCTTCATGATTAATGTTGTTTGGTGGTTGCCAACACCAAACCCTGCCTACTATTACGATACCGAACAAGCTAGTGATGAATAAGAAAAGGGAAGTAGATGATAGAATTCGATTGATGTTTTCCCGTCTAATCGACCAAACTTGAACAAGGGGAGGTTGACTGGATAATAGGTAACAGTTAGTTTACACGCCTTGGTAGCAGACCAAGCGCCATGATGAAATTTAACCTTCACCTTCACAAGAGGGCTGGAAGAACCTAAGTTATAGTCCTGCATGCAATTCACTAATCATAGTTATGTTATCTAGGGTAATTGAGTCAATGAACCATGGGGAACACAATTCCCACGTTTTTCCCAAAATTGAGCATTTTCCCCTAATCTAGTTAGCATTTATTTTATGTTGTTTTTGAATCACAAACCCGCCCCCCTCTTTTAGAGATTGTAGTTATAGATACTAGGAATGATTAGTAATGAAATCCTATAGTCATGCCCTGTATTCCCTATGGATTCGACCCTTACCTCCATTAGGTTAATCAGTGATAACGACCACTTTCTTATTGGAGCGTGACCATCAATAAAAAATTATGGTGCTGTTGCCAGGGAATACGACTAGAGTTTGTTTTGATTTCACTATTTGTTAATTCTAGTGTTAGTTCTTCTAGAGTCTATTGTATTTTACTTTTGTTTTGTTTTGTTGTTTGATTTCTTTTGCAAGGTATACTAGGTTGTATGCTCAACACAAGGAGCCAAAGCAATCCCTTAGCTCCCCTAAATTTGGAGATCCATAACTACCAAGATGGATGGCTTGAGTAAATAAGGATGTTGAGGCTGAGGAGGATATGCATGTGAACAAGGAAGACTTAAGAAGAGAAAAGAATCGACTACCAAGGGTTAATCGGCCATAACTCAAAGATTTCAATGCAAATGCTTACCGCTAGAATTAATATTGACTAAACACTATGGCGATGTATGTTCCCAATTTTATAGTACTACCCCCTCTATTGGCAGATGCTAAGTTTGCGGTATCAAGTGGATTGGTTCAGATGCTCCAAAACCATGGCCTATTCACTGGGTTACCGTTAGAGGATCCCCACCATCATCTCTAATATTTCATCTCCATGTGCTAAAGTGTCATGGGGACATAAAATATTTCTAACGATGCTGTTGGATTAAGGGTGTTCCCATTGTCACTGACTGGCAATACAATAATATGGTTGTATAAACTCCCTCCGGGTACCATCACGAGTTGGGATGAGCTGCAGAGGGTCTTCCTAGAAAGATATTTCCCAAGGTTGAAGAAGCTGAAGCTAAAGCTTAAGGACCATATTAATAACTTCGAGCAATTACGTAGAGACTCTCTTAGCACTACATGGGAGAGATTCACTAAATGCTTGAGAATGGTCCCTGATCATAAGATTGTTGATGATGCTTTGGTCGAGATCTTTTATAGAGCACGTGTTGATAATAGCAAAGCATGTGCTAACACGATCATGGGAGATTTTTTTCTTGATCAGTCGCTTGAGTATATGGTAGAAAGAATGGAGCAAGTGGTGAAGACCAACAGAGCATGGGGTCAGACTGAGTGTAGTAATACATAGAGTTCTTTTGCAATTACCACAAACAGTGAGAAAGCGAAAGTGAATGAAGAGATTATGGAGCAACTTGCTCAAGTCCGAACAAGTATGGATTTGGTTTTGAAGAAAAACCAATCTAGCTTGAAGGCAATAGCTCACCAACCCCCAATTAATCCTGTATATGATGATCAATTCTTTGATAAGGATTCCTCTTATGTAAGCATCCAAGTGATGGGTTTTTGGAACAAACTCCAAGGATCCAACTCGGATTATTGGAGGCAAGGTTCCAGGAATCAAGGTCGAAACTTAAACTGCGATGGGATATAAAGAGATAATAGAGGTGGATACTATGAAAAAGAAAGAGTGCCAGACATAGAATGTGGGAGAAAAGAAGGCTACAGAAGCGATCCTTATGTACCACCACATAATCGTGATGCTGGATCAAGCAATTCTAGGATCGAAGATATGTTTGAAAAGTTGTTGAAGTGAGCAGACCATCAAGATGAAACTCTTAAGGGAATGAAAGTAGATATCTCTAGTATTAATCAAAAGATAGAGTCTCATTAAGTGGAAATCAAGAAACTTGAACAACTGCTTGGGCAAGTGTCTTCACAATTGAACTAATGCAAAAAGGGTACCTTACCAAGAAATAAGGTTCAGAATCCAGAAAATGAAAGGCATTGCAGGGCGGTGATGATGAGGAGTGGCAAGAGCATAATAGATCCCCCTATGCCGATTATGGTGGATGAAGTCATCGAGAAGGGTCTTGATAGTGAAGTTGGAGTTGAGGGAGAAGATCTGAAGGGTGTTAGGATGCAAGAAGAAGAGATAAGGGAGCATGAAAAAGTGAAATTGATCCAAAACCCTCCTCCATTATTCCCTAAAAGGCTCAAAAAGAAGGTAGGGGAGGGTAAATTTAAACACTTCCTCTCAATATTGAAGCAACTCTCCATCAATATCTCTCTCCTCAAAGCATTGGAGAAATTGCCAGGATATCTAAATATATGAAGGATTTAGTCACCAAGAAACGCACTTTGAGTGAAGAGTTCTCATAAGAACTCCAACAATGTAATGCAATTATGACTAAATGTCTTGCTGAAAAGTGGGAAGACCCCAGGACATTCACCATGCCCTGCAATATCGGTGGTGTTGAATTTTCAAGAGCATTATGTGGCTTAGGAGCAAGCATCAATTTAATGCCTGTTGCCATGTTCAAAAAGCTTAGCCTTTGTACTCCTACCCCAATACGAATGAGGTTGCTCATGGTAAATTGAATTATTAAAAAGCCATAGGGAATCCTTTTGGATATGCTTGTTAAAGTCAATAAGTTCATCTTTCTGACATATTTTGTGATCCTCGACTGCGAAGTTGATTTTGAGGTGCCCATCATTTTAGGAAGACCTTTTCTGGACATTGGGAGAGAACTAATGGATATGGATTCAGGTTAGCTGTGGTTTAGGGTTAATGATACAAAAGTTGTGCTTATTATCTGCCAATCCCTTACAATCTCAGATGAATGCAAGAGCGAGGTGTAGACCCTCGATGATAGTTGATAGAGGAAGATCATAAAGTCGAGCCACGATGCTAAACAAGGCACTTCTTAGGAGGCAACCCAAGCATTTTGCGAATTATTTATTTGTTTGAGACTTAGAGTAGTAATAGTGGTTTGATTTAAATTTAGAGACAATGATGCAACTGTAATAATTTTATGGATTTCTGTGCTTTGAGACTTGGTTTACTGGTAAGAAAATGGAAGAGCTAAAGATTTGGAAAAATTGGACTGGGAGCAGCTTCTACGAGCAGGCCTACGAGTCGTCGTCTTCACTATGACTCGTAGTCATCTCTCGTAGGGGAAACAATAAATATCAGAAAGTGGCATCCACACTATGAGCCAACGTTATGATTCATAGGACCTTTTACGAGTTGTATGTATGGTTCGTAGTGCTCAGGTATGAAATCAAAAAATTTTCTAAGTGATGGGTCTACTATGAGACCTTGACTACAAGTGATATGATGGCTTATGACTCGTATCTGCAGAAGTTAAAAGGATGAGCCGTTGGGAATATGAAGAGTCAAACATCTTTTGCCTCTTCATCTTCCTTCAAAACGTGTTCCCTTTTAGTTTATAAGCTTCCCCCACCACTCCTTTTCATTAGTTAATGCATGATTAAATCTTTCACACACTAAGATCCCCTAGCAAGGCAAGTGGGCACTAATAGACTCATTCGGTCTTTCTCCTCTTTTTCATTCATTCGTCCACCTGGTAAGTTCTCACAGTTAAATTTTGTGTATCACTGAGATAAAAATTCCTTGCTCTATGGAAGATAGAATGGAGGCTTGAGATCATGATTAGTGTACCCATGCAAAAGTACTTGTGATAGTAAGGAGCATATGTTATATAATTAGTTATATCTTTGAAAAAGATAAAGTTTGGAATGTTGTTCATGATTGGTGAATTTTTTATCTAACATTATGACCCATACATGTGTTTCTTATTTTATAGATCATAGTGAACCTTGTGTGGGTTGAAGTTGTTGGGTTGGGGGGTAGTGTAGTGTAGTTGCTCGTATGCATTGATGTGATAAATTTTAGGTGAAGTTTAAACAGTTAAGGAGGAGCATACTTTGTTTTGACACGTTAGGTAATGAATTATACTTATTCTCATTGCTACACTGCCTATGCTCCTGTAATTATCACCTTTAATGCCTCTTTGAGTTGATTATCGATCATTGTGGAAAGATTTAAGACACCTGACGGACTCACTATTTTCTGCTACGAAGATTCACTACGAGTCGTAGGTCTCTCTATGAATCGTAGTACCCTTTCGTAGAAGGGAGCAGTTGTTTAAGGTTCCTTAACTCTGTTTATGCAAGTTTCACCTACGTCTCGTAGCACCTGTTATGAGTCGTAATAGTGGTTTCGTGACCCTGATGTAAGTTTTTGCTGCATCTCTTGAACAAGATATGAGTGAAGACTACAACTCGTAGGTCACCCTACGAGTTGTATCTAAATCCTGAATTTGCAACCCCAAACCTGGTTTAGTGCCTTTGTTTAGGATGTCCTATTGTTAATTGTGTGATTATCTTGTGTATTGGTGCCAAACAGTACGGTATTCGGAAGTTGGTTTGTAATGGTTTTGCATAGACAATGTTTCCAAGAGGGCGAGGGTGGTTGCCCCACCCCTAGGATACGAACCGAGGGTTGACATATCTGAGGATGAGCTGTCAAATGAAGAAATAGATGTGCCTCCTGATCCTGAGGCTAGCTTTCCCTTGCCACAAGCACAATCACCTGGGGTATCGAAAGGAGGAGACAACCATTCCTAATCCGACAAAGAGAGGATGGAGGCATTTTCCAGAGGATGGAGGGTAGGATCAATGCATTTGAGGCAATAGCTCATATGAGGCTCAAGGGAGCTAGGCCTACCGATGTGAGTGCATTTTCTGAAAAGTTGGCCATCTTCAAGGCCGATTTATTGCAGCTATTGGCAGCCCCCATTCCAGCCCCAAAGATAGCACAGGGAGGTGACAAGGCTTTTGATTGGCTCATCGACCAACCAGACACCCAGGGGAAGAGGTCTCTAGAGCAAGCTGATCTAGGGCTGACCCCGAAGAGGCCAAGACCTGAGGAGGAGGAGACCATACCTGAGGAAGTGGTGAAGGAGTCGATTATGTTGGCGGCTATGCAGAAAGAGAGAGATCACAACATACCCTTCCTGGAGAGGGTACTTCTAGCACTGCAGAAGAGGAGGAGAGACAGCCTTAGGACCCCGCTGATTAGACCGAGACTGGTGTATGGGCACTAATATGTTTTACTTCTTTTGACCCCCGTTTTCTCTTGACATTTTAGATGCTTTGTTCTTTTTTTTAGACAATCTTGTTTTTATGTGATTTTTGATTGTGTTTTAATTATGTTCATGTCAGATGTTATTTTTACTTTTACTTTGAATGTTTACTTTTGGTTTTTAATGAATGTATGTGTATATATACACCTTACAATGTTTTGTTCTTGTTTTGTCTTTACTTTGAGGAAAAAGTATTATCTTTTGGTGGGGTGGTGGAAGTTATGGATTAAGGTAAAGTCTGAGTGGCCTCAAGTCCATAACTTCTCCTATTTTTGATCCCAAGATTTTCTTGCCGTGTTTCGTTTTCCTTGTGGATGTTTAATTTTCTATTGAACTGACATGTTTTAGGAAGTATAGATAAGTTGTAAATTCATAGTAATGTTATCTTATGGAATATATATAGCTCTTAAATTTTCTTTAAACTTTTGATGTAAAATTGGGTACCCTCAAAAGTTTTGAGGTTGTGATTATTGATGCATTCAGACATTTTTGGGGTATATGGCAATGTTTGTTATGATATGTGAAGGTAAGCTGAGACTGAAAACATGATTTATGAGTCTATACTTGATTGTTGATGCAAATGCCATATGTGTTATGAGCTTATTTTGATACATTCATGTATCAATGGACTCAGAACTTTCCCTAGTACTCTAATATTGGTTTGGTGAATTGGTTGATTTGGAAGTGATCTTAGGCCTTTGTTCTAATAGTAAGCCCACTTTTGCCTAAATGACCTACCAAATGAACTAGTGAATCCCTTGTACAAATGTTTCAGCTTTCATGTACTCATATTTTTTTTCTTGGCACCTTGCTAACCTCACCCCCTTTGATGAAATACCCTGATATTGGCCCTGATCTATCCTTGAACATGCAAACCTTGTTTGAGGTTATAGGCCTAAGTTGAGGGTGGCTGCGTTGGTGGCCCTAGCTTGAGGCATAGATATTGTGTACATCACTTTAGGCTAAAAGCCTAAGTTGAGGGTGACCCTTATTGTGGTAAAGCAACAAAAATGAGGTGGTTAGTTAAGGTGAAAAGAAAGAAAAATGAATAATCATGAACTGGGTGAGGAAAAAGAAAAGAAAAGAGTGCCTTGAGTTGCAAAGATTACCAAAAATGAGCTCAAAATGAAGGCACAACTGAAAAGTGAAAGAATAAACCCGGGAAAAAGCTTAAAAAGGGGGAAATAAGGGAGAAGTTGGTGAAAGGGTTGGAGTATGAAAACAAAAAGCATTGGTTAACATGGTTCAAGGATTGCTTTAAGTCACAGTTTGCCCAAAATACCATACCAAAGCCCCTGAGTCCATGTTACAAGCCAATAAGTCCTAAAGTGATCCCGATCCACTTTTGAACTAAACCAAGAAGTGAGTACGGGTGAAAGCTTATGGTGTTAGTCATTATGCATGAATTTTAATTATGAGAGTGATAATGCTTCCTCAATCCCTGATTTCTGAATGTGCTTGAGTGAGTATAAGGGACTTCTTTCTAGTGAGAGAATTTGCACTACTTGATTAGCATATAACTATCCCAGTGATTGTGGAAGGTTGATTCTCCTTAGCTTATCATGGTTGGATTTCCAAGTATCTCATTATGTTCCTGTTTGCTAAATAGTTTTACAATCTTGTTTTGAAGATGGTAGTTGGTACCTTAATCAGAGAAGTTGATATGTATGGCACTAGTCTAGTTGCTATGTATTTCTCTTTATCTATGTAGATTGAGTCATCGCTTGATGATAAGCAACAATTCTAAGTTGAGGGTGTTAATATGCTGTCAAAAGTGCCTCAAACAAAGAATTTTGTGAGTTCTTAAAGAGACTTTTTAGTGTTTGATGTGTTTTTGTATAAATCTTATAGAAAAGTTAGGTTGACATGATTTTGAAGAAAGGTTGCAGATTTTACTGAAGCATAGGCCATATGAGCATACTTACAAGTCGTAGTTCACACTATGAGTCGTAGGTTGTGTTGTAGCAGGAATCAGAGACAAAAAATCAAAAATCTTCCAAGTAAAGGTCACTCGTATGAGCCTAACCCACGAGTCGTAAGACACTCTACCACTCATACAGGTGGACTCGTAGCGAGAATCAGAGGGCTACAATATTGGTCCAAAAAATTGAAGACCAGGACTACGAGATCAACATACGAGTCGTAGCTCAAGCAACGACTCATACCTATGGGTCATACCAGTTCATTCCAAGATGCCAAAATCCTGATATCAGACCCCGACTATGACTCGTAGGCCATCTTACGAGTCGTAACTGTGAAATTTAACAGATGCCAGTTGTCTTTTGTGTATAAATTTTGGGGTTGTTTTAGACACACTATAAATAGTTTAAGTTAGGTTATTTTTGGGGAGTTCGACTAGAAACATTACTCAAGGATACTTTTTGAAGCTTTTCTTAGATTTTATAGTAGATTATTTGTTCTTCCTTGAAAGACTCATTTTGGGAAATTGCAAACCTTGCTTTGTAAGCATTGTGGATCAATCAAAGCTTGTGGGTTTGCAAGTTGCGGTGTTTATTTCCTTCATTGTTATTGGTGAAACTCTCAACTATGTCTCTTATTTGCATTTTTGTGTGTTTTGCTTTAGCCATGAGTAGCTAAGCACCCACAACTTGGGGTTATGAGAACCATGGGTAATTGGCTTGAGATGACCTAAGTTTTGTGTATATTTATGATTCAAGTTTTGCATGTATTGTTTATTTCCCTTCATGGTTATTGTTGTTTGGTGGTAGCCAACACCAAAACCTGCCTACTATCACGATCCTGACCAAGGAAGTGACGAATAGGAAAAGGGAAGTAGATGATAGGATTTGGTTGATGTTTTCTCGTCTAATAGACCAAACCCGACCAAGGGGAGGTTGACTGGGACAGTAGGTCATGGTTAGTGGACACACATGGTAGCTGACCAAGCGCCATGATGAAATTCGACCTTTACCTTCACAAGAGGGCTGGAAGAACCTAAGTTACCATCCTGCATGCAATTTACTAATCATAGTTAGGTTATCTTGGGTAATTGAGTCAACGAACCATGGGAACACAAGTCCCAAGTTGTTCCCAAAATTGAGCATTTTCCTATAAGCTAGTTAGCATTTATTTTATATTGTTTTGGAATCACACCCCCGCCCCCACTTTTTAGAGATTGTAGTTATAGATACTAGGAATGATTAGTAGTGAAATCCTAGAGTCAAGCGCTGTATTCCCTATGGATTTGACCATAACCTCGATTAGGTTAATTACTTATAGCGACCACGTTCTTATTGAAGCATGAACATCAATTAGTAGTGAGCCGAATTAGTCATTTGGTCGACGATTTCCCAAATGGAGTGAAATTGCTTCCGAGTCTGAAGCAAACCAACCATAAAGTACATATTCACAACTTCCCACTTCCATGTAGGTATATTAATGTTTTGGGTCAACGCACCGGGCCTTTGGTGCTCTACCTTCACTTTGACAACCAGGGCATTCGAACATACACATGGCTATATCCTTCTTCATACCATGCCACCAATACACTTCTTTCAAGTCCCGATACATCTTAGTAGATCCCGGATGTATAGAATATAAGAGTTATGGGCTTCACTCATGATTCCTCTCCTAAGATAATCCACATCCGGAACACATAACCGATCTTGATACTGAAGTACACCATCTCCCCCTTGGAAGAACCTCTAGATTCTTTTCTGCAACCAACTTCTTCAACTCAACCAATGATGGATCTAGATTCTGCTTAGCCTTTACATCGACAACCACCGAAGATTCAGCCCCATTTTGAATATGAATACCATCATCATTTGAATCGGCCAACCTAATACCCAATCTAGACAAACAGTAAACATCCTTTTCTAACTCCTTCTCCTTCTCAACATGATCCACATTTCTATAGAAAGCCTACTAGAGCATCACATTTGCCTTGTCGGGATGACATTGAACACTCATGCTGTAGTCTTTAACGAGTTCCGAACATCTTCTCTGTCTCAACTTAAGATACATTTGAGTAAAAATATATTGCAACCTCTTGTGATCGGTGAAAACATCAACAAGTACCCCGTACAAATTGTGTCTCCAAATTTTCAAGGAAAATACCACCACTGCTAACTCAAGATCATGAGTCGGGTAATTACGCTCATGCACCTTCAATTGCCTCGATGCATAAGCTATCACCTGACCGTGTTGCATAAATACACAACCCAACCCAATCTGAGAAGCATCATAATATACCGGAAACCCATCCAAACCATTTAGTAGAGTCAAAATAGGATCTGATGTAAGCCGATCTTTCCAAGTTTGAAAACTCTTTTCGCATTTATCGAACCACACAAACTTAGCCTTCTTTTAGGTCAATTTAGCCAATAGGGATGCAATAGATGAGAACTCTTTTACAAACCTTCTATAATAGCTAGCCAACCTAAGGAAACTTTGAATGTCTGAAGGTGACAACGGTGTAGGCCAATTCTTCACAGACTCGATCTTCTTCGGATCCACCTTTATACCATCACAGGACACCATATGCCCAAGAAAAGCTGCTTCACCGAACCAAAGATCACATTTGCTAAACTTGGCATAAAACTTCTTCTCCCTCAGGGTTTGAAGAACCAACCTCAAATGATCTATATGCTCTTGCTCACTTTGAGAATAGATAATAATATCATTAATGAAGACAACCACAAAGCTATCAAGGAAAGGCTTGAACACCCGATTCATAAGATTCATGAACACAGCCGGAGCATTAGTTAAACCAAATGACATCACCATGAATTCAAAGTGTCCATACCTAGTCCAAAAAGTCATCTTCGGAATATCACCCTCTCTAACCTTCAACTGATGATATCCGGAATGACTAGCCCCTTGAAGTTGGTCAAACACGTCATCGATTCTAGGTAATGGATGCTTATTCTTGGTGGTCAACTTAATCAACTGTCGATAGTCAATACACATCCGAAGAGATCCATCTTTCTTTCTTACATATAACACCGAAGCACCCCACAGAGATATACTTGGCCTAATGAAACATTTCTCCAAAGAATCCTTCAACTGATCTTTCAATTCCTTCAATTTGGTCGCTTCCATTTGATTAGAGGGAAAGGAGATAGGTTGGGTATCCTGGAAATGATCTATGCTAAAGTCTACTCCCCTTTCGGGAGGAATACCAGCCAAGTCTTCAGGGAACACTTCCGGAAACTCATTCAACACTGGGACCAACTCAAGAGTAGGTCGCTCGGGCTCCACATCATTGAACCTCACAATATGATATATACACCCCTTGGAGATCATATTTCGAGCCTTAAGGTAAGAAATAAACCTACCCTTAATAGCCAAGTCACTACCTTTCCATTCAAGAACAGGCTTACCGGGAGGTTAGAACTTGGCCTTCTGGGTTCTACAATCTATAATGGCATTGATGCATGCAACTAATCCATCCCAAGAATCATATCAAAAAATCAGACATCTTAAGTTCCACATGGTCGCACAAGAAGATTTTATGCAACACGAAAATAGGATAACCACGATGAAGAGCATAGAACGTGTTGTTCCTTGGGGAACCACCTTGAGGAGTTCTTGGTTTTCCTGGAGCACCCCGAGCTGCTTGACCTTGACCTTTCTGAGCAATTTTAGGACAATAAGAAATTTTGCGGCCCTTGTCACCATACCCAAAGCAAGCACCCAAATTTCTCCAACATTCACCTGTATGGTACTTCCCACACTTGTCACACAGGGGATATCCTAGTCCACCACCAACCTTAAGAGGGGGCACTCTAGCATTAGCCACCAAGCATTGGAGCCTTGACCTTGTTGGAAGCGACCAAAGCCACTACCCCATAAAATGGAGTGGCTTCCCTAAGCTCAAGTGGGAGGAAATGATCCGGAAAAGCAAGCTTGAACTCCTCCCAATTAACAACATCACTACAAACTCTCTTCATAGACCACTGAGAGTACCGCACCTGGGCTACATCATTCAACTGATAAGTAGCCAGTTCAGCTTTCTTCTTAGAAGTGACACCTATAACATTCAAAACGTTGGAGAGATCATCAATGAACTCCTGAGCACCCTCATCAGCTTTTGACCGAAAGAAGTTCGGAGGATTCATCTAGGGGAAATCCCTCACTCTAGAAGATGGAGTAGGATCCCAAGAAAGGTTAGCCTGCCAAGTCTGGGTAGTCACCACCTACCCAAGCATAACAAAGGCTGTATAGAAATTCACCATTAGAGATAGGCTCATCTATAGGCCCTTAAGGTGCTTGGACCTCATTATCTAGAGCAGGTCTGAGAGCTCTTCCTCGAGGCATCTTCTGTAATGGAGCAAGGACAGTACCAAGATCAAGAAACTAAATACACTATTCATAGAATAACATATGACATGAAGAAGTAAGACAATTTCTAGAACATCATCATAGCCTCCCACTCAAAGGAATGGTGCACTTCACACCCATGAATAGGACTCTACTTGGACTCCGAGGATCATTTACAAATCTAGTCCTCTGATACCATCTCTATCATTTCCCAAATCTATGGTTCATGCGTGACATGGCGAATGGAAACCCAAGAGTCCCCAAATAAGCTTCAAAGTACCTGTTATCACGTCATTAGTTTGGAGGTGTATACAAATTGTAAACACATAGTTTTAAGGGACAGGAAAACCATAGGAATGTCGAAGGGAAAGGGGTTAACATGGAATCACATAACATGTTGCACATAAAAACTAAGGGGAGGTAAGTATGACTCACTTTATGAGGGCAATTCGAGAGTTAGGATCTTTCGGCACATAACATAGAATTATTTCATATCAACATAACCATAAGTAGTCATAAGCAAGATCCAAATACAACACTTAGCATATAACATAAGAGTGTACGAGATGTCCAACAATGCCTCTAACATAAGATAGGTCAGGGGCCAAGACATGCCCTGGCCTCAGCCTCAAGTAAATAAAAGAGATAAAAATCACCACAGGTAGAAGGACGGTGGATCATCCTTGGATGATAGGACTCACCACACTAGCAAAACTTGAGATTCGGCTAAACGTCGTACGGTGGAAAGATAGGCTCCTCGGTCCCTACATAGTGAGATCACATAGGAAAAAGTATGTGCTAGTACATTTGAATGCACTAGGTATGCAGGATGTAATGCATATGACTTACCAGAACCTGCATGCAATGGTAGATGGAAAGGACTCATAATGTAGAAAGAGATATATAACAAGAAACGTAGTATAATAAGATGCTATGAAATTCATGATGCACGAGATGCGAGTGCTCCTATATAGTGGGGGTGTGGCCTCAACTAACATAAATAAAACCAAGCTAGCTACTACTTGGAATACAATAAAATCCCATTATCGGTAAAGAGGTGGTCTACTTGTCAAAGGTAAACCATACTTCACCTTACGGGCACCTCATTTTGTATAAAGCAACCTTCCTTAGTAGAACCCCCATTTCGGATAGGATTTTTACATATATCATATCATTTCTTCTCCTTATGGGCAACCCCATTTTGGAGGAAACTTTCCTTACGGCCACCCCCATTTCGAAAAGGAACCTATGCTAGGCACAAAGTTTATATAAAGAGAGGGAACCCTCAATCCATCGATGCTAATGCTTTCAAAAGAGGCAAGGGTTATTTCCAAAATATTTCAATGTAAATCTTAGGCTTAAAGACCAAACATCATTCATAATAATTCAAACCTAGGCTCAAGTGCCAAATCATAATTCATAATTCATAATACATATGCATAGGAATAGCTCATTTACATATATGGAATGGTGCAAGTACCCAAAATGCTCAAAGAGCCATAATTATAGACAATTATGGGATCACATTCTTATCATAACCAATATCTTATCAAAATCATATTATAGAACATAATTGAGCTTAACCCACTACATAATTTCCATAAAAATCTTATTTTCATGAATGCATATGCCATGAATGATGTGAGGAAGAACATGGGTAATTGAGATTCAATTTAAAATCAACAATATAATATGAAATTTAGGTGAAAATATGGATAAATCCACATTTAAAATCATAATATAATCACCCATGCACAAACAAACCTTAAAAAGGGACATGCATATTCATAGCTTCGTAAATTCAATGTAATATGATAGTTTAAATCAACTTAAAATCAAAAAATAAACATAAACCATGCATTATTTGAATTTAAGAAATCACAATACTTAAAACCCAGTTGAAAGTAAGATAAGAACTCATGAAAATTGCTTGAAAATGTTTGGGTCTCCTTGATTGGAAGAAACCAAGGATAAAAACCCACATACCTTGACCCAATGAAGAAGTTTTAAGAGAAATTTGAAAGAGAATTAATTTTACCTTGATCCCCAAGCTTGAATTATACAAGAGTTCTTGAGAGGAGTTTTGAGAGTGTTTTTCAAATAGGAGGAGTGAATTTGAATATTAGGAATGAGATTTAGGTCGTTAGGAAGTCTTTAGATAGCATAGGAAGTCGGCAAAAGTCATTAGAATAAATTGTATTTACGAAAACGTCATTAATAAAGCAGTTGGAAAATTACAAGTCACCACTTCAAGAACAGGTTCACGGGCCGTGTGACATTACACAGTCCATTTACAATGCCCATGAACCATTACTTAGACAATACAATTCATTTCACAGAAGTCTAGAACAATAACCCAACACTAAGAAAATTTTAAGTGAAAATCACCCATATGGAAGGGCCACACGACCCGTGGAAGCTACACGGATCGTATAGGTGTCCGTATGCCAACACTTAGGAAAAAATATTCGGGACAAGTTATGATATAGTGATTCTATACTTGGGAAAATTTTCAATCTGGAAGCTAGATAGTTTACCATATGGTCTCTGAACCATCACATGGCCCGTGACGGTGGCCTTGTGACCATACTTTGATCCAAACATGGATTTTTTCAAGCTCAAGCCCATCACACGACCCTCTGCACGGTCTGTGAAGTGTCACACGAACTGTGTGGGGTCTATGTGTGATGTTCCTTAACCCAAAACTCCACACCAAGGCCACCTACTAAAAATTAAGGCCAAGTATTACTTCTATGGAGGCCACACGAGCCGTGTGACCTCACACGGACTGTGCAGTCTCCTTTGAGGTGACACTTGGTCCAAATTTTGTCAAAAATGATATTTTCAAGTTACGATGAAGTCGTACAACGTCTGAGTCATTACACCCACATAGCCATTGCAGTCTTGCATGGTCTAAGATTAAGAATAACGAGAGGATCGATTGACCCTAAAATCCATATCATCACTCGAGCATCTTTGACCTTCCACTGACCTAATTTTGTAGGATCAGTTGGTGTAGGATCACTTCTATCTATATACCCATAACTCTTTTCCAGTGACAAATAATTGAAACAGAAATTCCCAAGAAGAGTAATTTTTTCCGGTGAAACAAACATCGAATTACTCAAAGTGACGTGAACTCATATTTTTGAGTAGCATAATCCAAAAAACACAATGATACGAAAAAAAAGGCTAGAAAAATTAAGGACCAAGAGCTCCAAATAGTTAGGTCTAATTATTGATTAACAATAACAAAAACAAAAATTTTTAAAAAATATTTGAAAGTTACTACAGATCCAAGACTCTATGAGTGAAAGAAGACAAGGTTCTGGTACCATGTCAAGAGCAGAGAAACACAAGAGAAACTAGAGAATGATTGTCTCAATTTATTGATTCAAATACATAAGAATACTTTAGTAATTTATACAAAAGAGAGAATATTTTTTCCTTAATGAAAACCCTACAAATTAATATGCATAATATTCTATATAATAAATGTAGCATCTAGAATATCTCTTGCATATATTCTACAACTAATGCTATATAATATTCTACACTTAATGTAACATCTAGAATATCTCTTGCGTATGTTCTACAACTTATACTTTACAATATTCTACACTAAATGTAGATCATGCAGGATATTCTATGATCTTTCCATTATTCTAACAGATCCTACTAATGTGCGATAGCAAAGCTTGATCTGGGACGATGGTGGAAACAATCTCACAATTGTTTTACTTTGTACCTCACTGGAGTTTGTATTCCACATACTAGAAGTGAAAAACGATTATGCTGGGAGGAAATTGCATCTTGCAGAGAGCTTTGTGAAGGCCCTTGGGTAACATGTGGAGATTACAACACAAACAAATTTATTTCAGAAAGGAAAGGGTTCTTCAAAATCACTAATGTGATGTCTGACTTCTCTTGATGGGTTGAGGACATGGAACTTCATAACTCTAACAAATTACATACAAGCTTAGTTTCTATGGTTGTCTTCAAACCATTGTTAATGTATTCCTAAAACCAAACCATCTATTACCAAACTATGAAGCATACACAAAATCTCCAGAAAATAACGCCAAGAAAAAAAAGAAATCTACCAGCAAACAAGCTTAAGAAAAAAGGAACCTAGATGAAATTATGCAGGGTAAAATTCAGAATTGATACATTTGGTGTTCCACAAAGCAATTCTCATGAAAAACGACATGAACTTACCTTAGAGAGAAGAGAAAACTCCTTGATGAGGCTCGATACAACTAGACGCAGCAACTAAACCAGTGAAAAGATGATGATACTGACAAGTAAGAAGAGAAGGATAAGTTTTGTGATCAAAATAGAGAACCCCTGATTTGTATTTTAAAGATTCAACAGAGAAACTTGTGGATTATTTTTCTCTTAACTAAACTAGAAACTTGAGGGAGTACATTAGTAGATAATTGCTGATTATCTAACAAACCTGTCAAGAGAAGCACACAGAGAGGTGCTGATATATCTAACAAAATTCAAAGATCAGAATGTGCAAGTTGTTCCTGGATAACCGATCGAGTTGTTCCTGAACACGCGAGTTGTTCCTAAACATGCGAGTTGTTCCTGAATAATCATGGACTGTTCATCCTATTTTACAGAGATATAGCTAGGTTACAGGCATGGTAAAGTATTGGCAAAGAGAGTGTGATATGAAGGGAAAATTACAAAGCACCTGTTTCTTTAATTTTAATCTTTAATAAAAGCAATCAAATATTTATTTTTTTAACATCCGAATTTTTATCCCCTTAATAATATTAAATTAAAAATTGCCTTTTAACAATGTGAAGAAACTTGTCTCATTATAAATACAATTATTACGACCGGATTTCTATCCCTTCGTTAAGAGTTGGTCATTAAAAGTCAAATTTCCTATAGTAGACTGTACCATTGGGTCTGGAATGTCGAAATCCATGTGGTTGCACTATTTATTTGTGTAAAATGGACACTACATGGCACAGGAATGGCCCGCAAAAGATTTTGAGATTGATGGTGCACCACCAGAAAATTTACCCTCTGCATTATTCACATTCGTAGAAGGCAGAGGAGGAAGAGCTCCAAGTTCGAGGGGCCCAATTGCGTTCGTGGAGAAGGGCCAGACCTAAAGTTCCACCTTCGGGGAGCTTTGTTCGTGTTCGCGGAGAAGTATTCTGGCCAATATATATATGGGTCAGCTTCACGAACAGCCTTAAGTCCAAGCTTCTTTTAGCCATAAAAATTGCTCTAGAGCTTGGTTTTTCACGATTCAAAGGTCCATGTGGCTCAAATTTTTGCACGGAATGCAGTGGTGAAGTTTGATATGGTATTTAGCACATATTTCGATGTCAAATAATTATTTTAGCTGGTTACATTTTCGGAATTTGTGAAAACTTTGCGCGTTGATTTCTTGGCTGATTCTTAACGAAATTAAGTGAAACTTGAGTCTAAATTATTTTATGTTCTGAGATGAAAGCTATGGTATGCTGTGTTCATTGAACTTGGCTAGTTTTTGTGGATTTTGACTGAGCAAGTTTTGAAAAATATGTTTTCCCAATAAAGATTTTAACTTTGTTTTGAGCCTTTTCTCAGTCTTCTAGCGTCCTTTTAGGGTTGAGTTTTTGGCTGTAGACTCAGATTATCGTGGGGATCATTTTTTGAGATTTTTTAAAGGATTTTTTCCATAGGCCCGATTTTTCCCGTTTCAGGAGCTTTTGGCCTAATTTTCACCCGTTTTTCAAGATGTTATAGCTAGTATGACCATATTGACCTTGTAAACTGTATTTTAGCAAATGAGTAGCATTGGCAAGCTATCAGGAGGGGAAACTCTTGGGAAAATTGACTCAGGATGCAAGGATTCAGGTAGGCTACACTTTCTCTAAACCTTAGATTGAGTTTAACTACATACATATTAGGGTTGGAACATGTAGAAATGTACTATTTATGGGTGGAAATGTGGAATATGTGTTGTACATGGCTAGTTGTAATCTGTTTGTGGTATATACATGATGATATGGGAGAATAGTTGTTGTATTGAAGGTTATATTGGTATAGTTGCTTTATTAACTGAATTCTTACACTATATGACTATAAAAGGACCTGAAAGGGCTGGCTGGGGCTGCGAACATATGACAGGTATGTACACTGAGCTTGACTCTTTCTTGTATATGTGTGTGTGGTTTGAGGATGCCAGAATATACTAGCTCACGAGGCTGACAAATGATTATATGCTATCCTATGCACTAAATCTAGTATCTATATCTGATTCTAGATGGTCTAGGTGATTGGTATATATATGCATAATGTTATTGTGTTATATTTGTTCTGAGCACTTGTGGTATAATTTCCTAATTAAGCATGATTTTGTGTTTCCCCATGGTTTATATGATCATGTTTACTACAATTACTGGTTATGTACTTGTGCTACTGGCCAATAATCGGAGAAACATGCTATACTCTAGGAATGATTATAATTATACTCCTAAAGATTCCTTGTGACCTGTGATATGAAATGCGTTGTTATTAAGCTACTGGTAGATTAGGGACAAGAGTGTACCCTGTTAGCAAGGTGTAGATTACATCTTATGAGCTTTCTGGGCTATCTGTGATGATACTCTAGCTACATGGGTTATTCTTGGGCATTGGCACTCGGTTTTGAGAAGGGCATATTATTAGTGGGCCAGCACATGGTTACCTTATTTGATATCCTTTTTTGCAGCTGGGCAATGATATAATTATGGGTAGGTGACATCCTCTTAATTTCCTATCCTCTTGGGCCTTAGCTTAGTTTACATCGACACTGCCCTATGAGTTGCTTTACATAGGGAAAGGGTCTGGTAAGGGCCCAGTATGGGCTAATTCCATAAGGTAGGCATGTGTTCTATCTTAACTTTTGTCTATAAGAGTGCGTAGCCTGATACTACTGAGATATGTTGGCTATGAGGTTGATCATGGATTATATGTCGCGCTGTAGCCTAATTCTGGTATAGACATGGCCTTACGGGGCTGGATTATAAGGTAAGAAATGTTGTGACTATCATTTCCTATGTTTACCCTAGGCAATTTGGGAAGATGAGGTTATAGTATACTTGACCTTAGTTGGGTATGACTTACGGTGATTTACGATATATACACTACGATGTACTATAGATAGTTGTTATGCATTGGTTCTTTCTATCTTATATTGGGTATCTATTGTATCTGAGAGAGGTGGTAGTTATGATTATTGGGGGGTGGGTTTGGATTGAGATTGTGGGATACCTAGGTTGTGAGTGTCTTCGCCTATGATTAATTTAGGCATAATATGATTATCGTCGCTTATGTTCACTTTGGGCACGATATGACTTTAGAGCTCTAGACCAAATAGACTTGTTCAGTGAGTGGCTACTTTGATAACTCGAGTCCCAGATAGCGCTCCTTATTACCATTTGAGCTCTAATGGCCTCGTCTGAGTATCCGAGTATCCAAGTCCATGGGTTACGTGCCTCGTGGTCCATGTTCTGGCATCCACGACTGGGATGCCAGGCTTCGGATGTTGATTCTTAGGTGCAAGAAACTGTTGACATTCTGGGTCGTGAACCCCGCTATCCATGTTTTGGTTAGAGGCCCTATAATTTGTATAAAAAGATATGACATACTAATTTCTACGAGTTGAAGACCCTTCTGATTTTGTAAAGGGGATTCTATCAGCCGCGAGGGATACATCCCACCATTATGTATATTATCAGGCCATTTGTCCCTGGCTGACTACCCAACTAGAGGCCAAGTAAAGTAGCCTAGGGGCAACGCCCCATGTGTTGGTTCTGGATGGGTGAGGACCCAACTGTTTACCTATGGATCTGCACACATATATACACGCTGATTATGTGTAGGTGTACCTTCTAGGATTATAGGGGCAAAGGGGGTGTTCAAGCTTAGACATTAGGGTCTTAGACTCACATACAATCGACCTGTGATCATGTGATATTGTGAGTGAGGTTCTATTGTGATTTGGTTGATCAAATTATGCGGCTTATGGGGGCCCAGTTGGCATAGAGGCATAGGTATAAGGGCCTTATACTCACTTGCAACACTGCATTCTAGTTAGGGACTGTTATGGTATAGGTCTACACAGCTTCTTCAGTCAATATCGTTGTTCATCACATGGGTAGGTTTACTTGTCATTATTTATCTCCTTGGTTGGCTTTGTTGTGGTTTAAGGGTTTCCAGACATGTTGTTTCCTTGATTTGAGTTCTGATTTGGCGAGACTTGTTGCAATTCCTTATATTTGAGGCTTCTGGATTTTTTGCATTTTACTCAATCGACCTATGATGCCTACTGGTGCATCTTTCTTGTACTCACCCCCTACTTTTCTACATATTCCTATGGTGCGGGTCCAGATGAGGGCTGTGATTGTTGATTTGAGAGATTCGGGAGGATGCAGGAGACTTCTTTTGGGTGAGTACCGATAGATTTGGCATCATCACTATCTCCTTACCTTTAATGTCGTCTTCTGCTTTTAGACATTAACCTTGTACAAGTAGAATTAAGTATTTGTAGAAGCACTCTTGGTTTGGCATACTATTATGGTTATCGATAAATATGTATGATATGTCCTTGCATCGATTATAACTTTGTACAGTTGACTTCTAGGTTTGAGTAGGTTATGGTTATTTATATCACTATATCAATTATGATTGTGACTAGAAAGCTAGGACAGATAACCTGGGATTTGATAATTGGCTTGCATGTATGTGGGATCTAACAGGCGTTATCATGATCGAGATCGGGTCGTGACACATAAACAATTCAGAAAATAATATCAAAGTAAGAATAATAAAAGGTGGAGGTGATGCTATGAGATGTAAATAATGCAATACATTGTCAAATAATAGTTTGGATTAAACTTTAAGAATTACAGGCTATCAAGTTGTTGAGCCACACTATGTAGATCTGAGAGAGAATGGTGGATATGAGGGTGAGAAAAGTAGTGTCTATTTTAGAGAATCAATTTGGATCCATGCTGGGGTGGTCGACTATTAAAGCAATTCATTTTGTTCGGAGATTAGTGGAGAGGAAAGAACGAAGGACCTTCATATGGTGTTCATTGATCTAGAGAAGGCCTATGACAAAGTTCTGAGGGATGTCTTATGTAGGTGTCTAGAGGTGAAAGGTGTCCCAATGGTATATATTAGGGTGATAAAGTACATGCACAATGGAGTCAAAACTCGGGTAAGGATGGCGAGAGGAGACTTAGAGTATTTTCCAATTGAGACAGGACATCATTAAGGATCTGTCTTGAGCCCTTTTCTATTTGTCTTGGTGATGGATGAGATAACATGGTCTATTTAGGAGAAGGTTCCATAGTGTATGCTATTTGCAGATGTCATAGTATGGATAGATGAGACTTAGGCTAAAGTTAATGATAGATTGAAGATGTGGAGACACACTATGGAACCCAAAGGGTTCAAACTAAGCAGGACCAAAACAGAATATGAAGTGCAAATTCAGTGTTGCAAGGGATGAAGCAAACATTTGATGTGAGGATTGCCACTCAAATTATTCCCTAGAGAGAAAACTTTAAGTATCTTAGGTATTTCCTTCGGAGTAGTGGCGATATCGACGATGATGTCACATATCGTATTGGAGCAGTATAGATGAATTAAAGGTTTGCCTCTAGAGTATTGTGTGATAAAAAGATACCACCTAAACTCAAGGGTAAGTTTTATAGAATGGTGGCTAGACCATCTTTCCTGTATGGGGTGGAGTGTTAGATAATGAAGAAATCATATGTTAAGAAGATGCAGGTCACAAAGATGAGGATGTTGAGATGGATGTAAACATACCAGTAGTGATAAGATCAGGAATGAGACCATTTAGGAGAAGCTAGAGGTGACCCTTATGACTGACAAGATGAGGGAAACGAGACTGCAATGGTTTGGACACGTGCAGAGAAGGAGTACTGATGGTCTTGTTAGGAGGTGCGAGACGTTGGATTCAGGAGTTACACAAAAGAGTAGAGGTAGAGGGCAGAAGTATTAAGGGGAGGTGATCATGAAAGATGAGTTGAAACTTGATCTCACCAAGGACATGACCTTAGATAGAAAGGAGTGGAGGTCACAAATTAGAGTAGCAGGCTAATAGGTTAGTAGCGTTAGTAAGCCTTAGGTTATAGCATGGTAGTAGGACTAGTCGTATCTTTATATTCTGTATTGTCATTATCCATCTTATGTATCTTCTTTTAATCGTATTTATACACTATCATGTGTTTTGAATTATTTCGTTCTTTTTGTTTCCTTTTCCTTTCCTTTCTTTTATTCAATATCTAGTTTATTTTGCTTATGGATTTTTGTGATGAGGGTTCCCAGGAACAACCTCTTTACCTTTGTTAGGTAGTGGTAAGTTCTGTGTATGTTCTACCCTCCCCAGACCCCACTTGTAGGATGCCACTCGATATGTTGTTGTTGTATTGTCAAATAATTGTGATGCATGTCTATCCTACAATACATATCCCTTGATCAAAATATATGTATCAAAATGGAACCCATAGGGTTCTCATATAGACCATGTATTCGTGAACATTGCCGGCAATGACCTCATCCAGTGCTCACCCATCCGAAAATGACCTCGGACCTAACATCAGCTGGCATATTACCTTGGCTCACCGACATAAACCTTGGCAAATCATCAACCAATAGATACCCGATCACCAATCCATATGTTACTTTACTCATCTATCGGTCATAGCCATCACAAGTATCAACACATGAATAATAGTGAATGCAATGTGCATAATCTCAATCATATCATAATGTCAATATTATGATGATGTCAACATCATCAATGTCTCAGTATAATCACAATGTCAGTATCAATCACATCTCAGTATAAGTTCCATCTCGATACCAATATCAAATGATTCACAAGATTACATATATCACAAATCTACGATTTATTTAAAAGTAAAGATACCACCATATGAACAATTACTCATATTGATATATCATGATCAAGGCCTACGATGATGCAATTCTACTCCAGAGTACTCGACTCCATTCACATAGGAAGATAGAGGTACAATCACATTTAATAAAAGATTAGAAGTCCACTTGCCTTAGAAAAAGTATAGAATCAAGTCAAATCCAAAGCTTTCCCCCCTTTTATGATACTTTGAATCACGAAAATCTATTCAAGTAAAATATCACAATCACATAACGAATCGAATGATACGAAAATCAATCAATTCGGAAAAAAAGTAAAATGGTCAAAAAATTCATGCCAAAAAAGTAGCCGAAATCTAAAATTGTCATGACCCGGTCATGGTCATGATGGCATTTGTTGTTCCCACCTATAGGCAAGCCAATTCCCAACCAAGGGTACCTGTCCTAGCTCTCTAGTCCAAACAAATTGATACAACAATAATATATATGTTAAAACCTACCCAGAACCTGGAAGTCAACAGTACAGAGATACAATAGACGCAAGGATATAACGTATACATATATAAATAATCATAATAGTATACAAAACCACTAATGCACCTATAAATATGAATCTCTACTGTACAAGGCCGCTCTATGGATACAAAAGACAGCCATCAATTGGAAGGAGACTGTGAAAATGCCAGAACCGTCAATGGTAACCAAAAGTCTCCTAAGCGCTCCCAAAGTTCTCGAACTCAGCTATCACGGCTCGTACCAGTACCTGCACCATAGGAAGATGCAGAAGTAGGGGTGAGTACCAGAAAAGGCACCCAGTAGGCATCATCGGCCGACCGAGTGTATACATATATAAAGTCCAAATACAAAGAGAACTGTAGTAGTGTTGCAAAACAAACTCAAATCAAGGCATAGACATATCTGTAAACCCTCAAACCACCACTGGGCCAACCAAGGAGATGAACAATGATAACTGAACCATACCAAGTAATAAATATCAATACCACTGATGAAAACTGCATAGGTTCATACCAAAACAGTCCCTAACTGAGGCATAGTGTTATACGCTGCTGTAAGACCCTAGTATATATACTTGTAAGCCAACTGGTTCCCCCATAAGCCTAGAAGGTATACCCACCCACAATAATCATGTCGACAGATAATCATAGAATCCCTTAGAACCGTGAAAGAACACCATAGAACCATCATAGAGCCCAATACTCCACATCATCAGAACAAGGGTCAGTTGTACGTAGGTGTAAGACCCTAGTGTCTAAGCCTGAACGCCCCACGAACCCCCATAAGCCCAGGAGTTACACCCATGCACAATTAGGGTGTGAATAGGTGACTGGATCAATAAGTGAAAAATCGAGACCACAGTCCCCAACATCACATAGTAATCGGGTCCTTGACCCATCAGAAATAGTGTCACACGGGGACTCAAGCCCCTAATATCACCCAAGGACTCTGACCCTTGGTTCTTTCGACTTGGCCTTTAGTCGGACAGACAACCAAGGCTAAGTGGTCTGACCATAAATATAATAGTGGGACGTATCCCCCGCAGGAGAAAGAATCCCCCAAGCATAATAGAAGTGTTTCATTATCAGAGTATCAATCATGGGGCCTATCCCCACAGACCATCAATCATGGGGTCCTCAACCCACAACTCAACCGATGCTCAGTCCTAAAATTTGTATCCACCACCTGGCATCATAGTAACATCCACAAGGACACAAGTCTATGGGAAGCATCATCCAGGACTCGAACTCTATAGACGTGACCACCAGTGCTCAACGGTGATGGGGAGCATCATCTGGGATGAGATGTCAATAGAAACTCACTCAACTAGCATATTCGGTTCCAAAACTCCAAAGTTACATTGTGCCCGGAGTGAACGTAGTCGACAATAAGCATATCGTGCCCAGAGTGAATGTAGGCGATGACCTCACAATCCACGTATCCTATAATCTCAATCCAACCCACACTACAGTAACTACCACCTCTCTCGGGTATCTATCCTGACATCAGATGGAGAGAACCAGTATACAATAACTATCAGCAGTACATCAGGGTGTGTGTATACATATATATATATATATATATATATATATATATATATATATATATATATGCTCAACAAAGACCAAGCATACCATAACCTTATCAAGCCCCAGTGCCCAGATAAAACATGGACAATTACGTTACATAGTAAGTACTCAGGATGACAAACCACCGCATAATCATATTTATGCCAGAATCAGGCCATCGTATGGCATATAATCAACACACAGTCCCTTGGCCAGCATCTCTATATCAGCAGGGTATACATACCCATATAGGTACAAGCCAAGTCAATATGCATGCCTGCCCCAGGCACTAGCCCATAGTCGGCCTTAGTTAGGCCTTTTTCTATGTAAAGCAACTCATAGGGCAGCATCGGTATAACCAAAGTTGAGGATGAAGATGCAAGATAATCAAGAATCATATTGTAGCTTAGTAGCCACCAGGATATCACCTAAGGCAGCCATATGTTATCCCACTAAAAATCTATCCCTCTGAACTAGATGTCTGTCCCTAATACAAACCCATATAACTAGTGTCTCATCACAGATCAGCCGGAATGCCCACAGGATATAACCTACACCTCGCTAATAGGATCGTACTCCCATTTCTAACTGCCAGTGGCTTAGTGCCAAACAATCTTGTAGTGTAGGTCCCAAGGCTCCTTCAGTGGTACAACTATGACCTTTCCCAAAACATGGTGTATCTCTAGTCACTAACTAGTGGCACAAGTACATAACAGATAATAGCAGTATATATGATCATATAAATCGCAAGGAAACATTGAATCATGTGTAATCAGGGAATTCTACCAAAAATACTCAGTCAAAATATAGATAACCACAACCACATCATGCATAAGTACCAACCAAATATACATACTAGATTCAGCGCACAGGGTAGCATGTAATCGTAGGTCCACCTCAATAGCTAGTATATTTCGGTAGCCTCAAACCAGACATAAATACAAGCAAGAGTCAAGCTCAGTGTACATACTTGTCACGTGTTCAAAGCTCCAACCAACTCCTTTTAGACACTTTCGTAGTCATACAATGTGAGAATTCATGTAATATAGCAACTACAACGTACACAGCTCTCAATACAACAACTACCTTCCCACAACATTATGTATACACAAAACACAGATCACATTCAGCCATATACAACATATACTCCACAACTCAATCCATAAACAATACACTCCTACACATTCCAGCTCAAATATGCAAATATTATAGCACAATCTAGGGTTTAGGGAACGCCTAGCCTACCTGGCATCCGATGTATTTTCTCCAGGTCAACCCAACCAAGCTTTTCTCCTCTAAATCTCTTCTTGATGCAGATGTTCAAACATAAGTCACAAGATCATTATGACTGATTTGCCTGTAAAATCTCAAGAAACGGGTGAAATTACATCAATTAAGACTAGATGGGGAAAATTAGGGCCTACGCTCGAAAAATCGAACCAATCCCAGTAGAATAATTGCCACATCATCCCGACTCCATAGCAAAAAATTCGGCCCAAAATGGACGCAGAAGTCCAAGAAAGGGCCCAAAAATGAAGTTAAAAACTTTACTAGGAAAATATTCTTTTCAAAACTTTCCCAGTCAAAATTTTTATAAAGCTAACAAAAGAATACCACGGTGTTCCTCTTGAAACATAGAACAAATTAGATACAAAATTTTCTTAATTCTAGGAAGAAGTGACCGAGATATTCCTAAAGTTTTCACTCATTTCTGATATACCATCAACAAAAAAGTAGGTATTTACCTCAAAATACGTGTCAAATCTCTAATCCAACTTCACCATGACATTGCTTGTGAAAAATCGAGTCACATAGCCTTTTAAATCACTCAAATTGAATGAAAAATGAGCTCAAAATTGCAAAACGAAGTTGGAGAAAATAATTATATATATATATATATGTATATATATACAGAAGTGGCTGCCAGATCAGATCACTACCACATGGCAGTAGCATGATGTGCCATATGGCAACAACAGGGTGTGCCACATCACCCCTCTCCTATTAATCCTTCTATTCCTTTTTTTCCCCATTTTGGGGTCGTTCGGTCTTTGAGTTTTGTAACCCTATAAATTTCGACGCTCCGGATCAAATGGTGCGATTGGTATTGCCGAAATAGCTTTCTACTATAAAGTGAGAGTCCCGCTTCTCTATGCACCCCTTTTAGTGGAAAGCCTCTTGGAGGTCAAATCACATTCGGGTGTCTTTGGTATCAAACGAACGGTCACCCTAGACTAAAATCGATGTCCCAAAGCTAATTGCGGTATCAAAATTTTCATCCATTGCACAGTTATTGATAGCATTCACTGGGTTAACTATTAATCGGTTCCAGCGGCCAAATTTTCAATCCATGATATAATTGCACTAGACATGCTCCTAGCCTAATTCAACCATTTCGGAGCTAATGAAATCATCATAATTTCATCCCAAGGTCATTTACTAGGATTTTAATCAAAAACTCATTTTGCAATTATAACTTCATGATTAACTAAAAAATCATATAACTCCTGAATAATATGACTAATAATCACCTCAATAGTCCCAAGGCCACTATACAAATGCTCAAATCATTACAAAATTTTAATACATGAAAATGTTCTCCAAGTAATACAGACTTCGATGATTTAAACCACTTTGAAAACCGAGTTGAAATGAGTTAGAAATCATCAATTTTGTATTAGGAATCAAAGTCCGAAAAGTCCCCAACTTGCTCAACTAGAAACCCCAAATTATAAGTTAAAAACACAATTTAATCAATGAAAATCGAAGAAATGGGTTAGAAAATTGTTACCCAATTGATTTGTCATGAAAAACCTTAAAGAATCTCTTGAAAATGAAGCTTGAGATATTAAAAATAGTGCAATATAATATAATCCATCATTTTAAAGAGGAACACATTTCAGGCAAAGCTAGTGCATTGGAAATGCAAAGCATTATCCTTGAACATGACAACTTGCCTCGGGTAACACTCCAGGAATGCAGTGGGTTAATCCGCGAATGTGGATCAATAAAATCCCTTTCTCCGTAAACGTGGTATTCATGAAAGCTGATGCTCAGCAAACATGGAGGCAGCCCCACGAACACCGAGAATGATTTATAGCTGCATCAGATACTACAAAACCAACAAATACACAATATAGGATACTTACAAAATGGACCTTCGGGATTCGTTCGAAACCGCATGAACATAAATCAAACATGTAACCCTACAAACACAATGTTTTGGACTCAGTAGAATCACTAGAATTCGAATTCGAGACCTCGTTGGCCCGAAACCCCAAAAAGATGGTTTAAACTACTTTATGACTCAAATGCGAAAAATAATCTCACAAACTCCAAAAACTATAATGAAGCCATTTATAGCATTAGTTTCACCACTCAGAACCACTGGAATCGTCAAAATTTTTATTCGAGTTTCTAAACTCTGAATGTTGACAAAAGTCCAACTATGATCCAAAAAAAAATCAAAAATGCAACTTTGGGTCTAAAATCTTTGTTAAACTCCAAATTCAGTTATGCAAGTTTTGTAGATCAGATTCGGCATACCAAAGCAGATGGAATTGATGAAATATCATTCTGATACTCGAAACCTAAAATGACCACAAAACTCTAAATTTTCAACTTTAAGCCTTTTGAAACTCTTTTGCTAGCAAAACTCCAGCTTTTTATGAGGTTTTTAAAATACAACTTTTAAACTTAATAAAAAATGACCCAAAGCAATTTTTGATAAGGAAAAAATGAGATATCAAAAAAATATCAAAAATGACCTTCTAAGTCATTATAGCGACAAACTCAATCCAATGTTATGATAGTCTTACATACCTAGAAGATTGATACTACAATCAATATTTCAAGAACACTAGTTTTTCTGAAGGAAACTTTTAATCTTGAAAACTTGATGTTTGTTCTTTATAAAAGAAAATCTTTTATGTGATTTTTGGAATTGAAGAACTTGGAAAACCTTGGATGAAGGAATTATGTTTGATTCTTGAATTTTTGACTTGAAACCATTAGTGTTCTTGATGAAAAATCCGAATTCTTGAAGAAGAATAATTAAGAAATCCTTTTTAAAAATTTTTGAATTCATTTTCTTGAAAACCCTATAGTTATTGTTTAAGATTTGTCTTGGAGATTCATTAATAGATGAAGAATTTGCATAAGAAGCTTGAAATCTATGGAGAAGAATTTAACTTGATGAAGAACTTAGGAGTGAAGGAGAGGGTTTAGTTATGAAAACCTTATTTCCTATATATTAAGGGATATTAAAACAATTCTTCAAAGGTTTATAGAACAAAAATTCTCCTAAGAATATCACAAGAGGTGTCATCTCACAAAACCAAAAGGCCATAATATTTTACTTTGAAAATTGAAATGAGGAAAAATTGATGGGGCATGAAAGAAGACTCAAAACATTTAATTTGATAGCTTATGAGCCACCAAGCACATTATATACTAGGAGGTATGGTCGTTTGAAATTGATCCTTATGTGGATTCATGCAAAAACTTAGTCGATAAAATTCTTTGAACTAGTCTTGGTGTAATAGATCTATTATGACTCTAAATCACATATAATATACTTAAAATACTAAAGAATTAATCCTTTACATATATACATACATATATATATATATGTATATCAGAACTCCATAGGTAAGAAAATTTTTAACTTAACATTGTACTAGATGGTTCTAGTAACTATAATTCATCTCCAAATCAATTTTCATACTAAAAAATTAACTTTAATACCTATGGTCAATTAGATAATCATCCAGTATAACATATGCCTTCCTCCCATTATCTCTAATTTTTATTTTTTAAATTTTTATTGAATTTTTAATATTTTATTATTAGGTCCTACTCGTAAAGAAACAAATATAAAATTCTATCTCACACTTTGCTGAATATGAATATGCAACTCTTTTTTTCTTTCTTTTTTTATATATAATATGTTGGTGTAAAATACCATAAATATAATAAACTACAATTGAAAAAATAAAATGACAAAATTGAATAAAAAATCATTCAGGAAGAGGCGTTGATATCTTGCTCTCTTTAAGGATATTAAAGCCCACTACGGCAAAATCTATACCAATCCATTAGTAATTTACTTGACTTATCTCCCCAAAGATACTATAGTCCAACAATGTTGTATGACTCAAATGACTCTGTATAGTTGAAGTAACTAAAGCTCCACAGAAAAACACCTTCCTTCGACATGTAAATACTCTCTTTTATATAGTGAATATAGTTGAACACTAAGAATTATTTTTGGCTCAACTCTCTTTCACTACATTAATTTCAGTACACACTATAATATTTATCCACACTTCTCTTTTTGTTTTCCTTCAATTCACAAAAAAAAAAACATAACTATTTATAGGTAAGAAATTCATCCTTATCTTGAATAAGATTAATGTAGATAGTAATGCAGATGAACGAATAAAATAATTATGTCTTGGACATTACATGAGTTATAATACATAATGATATAAAACATGGCATAGTGGTTACAAGAATTACAAGGAATAACGAGGTAGAATAATGGGCAAATAAAGAATTAGAGGTTATAGGAGTTACATAGGAACTTATTGCCATGTTCTACCACTAACTCATCATATCTATGCCGACTCAAATGTTCTTGTTAAAAAAAAAGATAAATCTAACTATGAATTACTTATATTTAGCATATAAATTTATTTTATATTAGAGTTTTTCAGGAATGTCTTTAAAAATATGATCTACCAATTATGATTTTTTGTCTTAATTCTTGATTTTTTTTCTTTGTTTGTTTGTTTGCAGGCAAAGTTTAAGGTGTGTATCTTGGGAAAAGGAAGAAAGAACAATTTTACTGTATTATTTATATTAGCATCTTCTATTTATTTTTCATTCTAAAATCAATTTCACGATTAGAGTTTGAAAATATATCATGAATGAATAATCGTGCTACTAGCGTGCACATATCAAAATTACATTTTCTTTTACATACATACATGAATGAAAAAATTGAATCATGGGTAAAGTTATTAAATAAGTAGCCTATATAGTATAGAACATGAGGAGTTATACTTTATCTTCTTCTTCTTTTTTCTTTTTAGATTAGTGACTAATATTCATACACTTTCATTAGAATAATATAAGAAGCATGTAATTACATATTATCTAAATATCATTTTACTTCTGGATTATATGATTATGGATGACACTTTTTTGTTATTATCCTAAAGTTTTTATTATGTTGTGTCCACTTTATATTATTATATGATGCGTACTAGATTCAAAGAGTAAGTTTGACATTGGCCACAAGTCAATTTAATAAATTTTCGATTTACTTATTGCAATTGAGAGTTTTCCTTGTAAAACTTTTAAAATATATATTGATGAATTAAATTATTGTAGCACACCTCTTGTGCTTTGGAGTACCAAACAAGTGTATTCGTTATATATCTCAAAATATGTGCATGATTTAAAAAATTCTAGTTCATACCCTTGTTCAGGGGGTAGAATTGAGTGGGAAAAGGGTACCCCTCTAATTTTAGAAGACCCGTAGCGAAAAATAATTTTTACAACGAGAACGATTTCCAATGGACCTACGCACCCAGGTAGCGATGCGCATGGGGTAGGCCATAGTGTAATCTGGCACGCTGCCTGGTCTGCATCGTGCCTGGGGCATTGATCAGTGCAAAATTTTCCCTAGTTTTCTTCTATCATCTAAGGGCATCTGGGTAATAACCCAATGCCTGTTTAAACTTGAATACCTCTATACTTAGCCATTTCTCAACTTTAAACTTTGAAGAAACGCTCTCAAAATCCTCCCAATACACTATCAAACCCTCCATTCAATTTTAGTAATCTCACAAACAAGCTTTAGATTCCAATAACCCAAGTCAAGTCTCAACCCTTCCTCAACTTTTGTTTTAAGTGTCACGTCCCAAGCCTAGGCCCTAGACGTGACACGACGAATGGGGAACCCGAAGGAATCCCAATCAAGCCTCTTAATTTGTCATTATATATCCTTGGTCGCGGAAGCATGTAAAAGGCCTAAAGTAAGCAAAAGGAACAAGGGGCTAAGGGATAGCTTATCAAAACATCTATATCAAGGACAAGGAGTCATAGCTCATATCATAAATACACAAATCGTCCAACAAACACCTCTAAATACATAGATAGAGCGGGGGCCACGACAAAGCTAATGGGCTCACCCTCATAGTCAATAAAATGTAAGATAGTATCTCAATATATAAAAAATAGCAACATAGACTACGGTCCCCAACATGGAGGACTCACCAACAAACTTGAAATAGCACCGACTAGCGACGTGGATGAGGAGGATGATCAACTTAAGCACCGGTTCCTACATGGTGATATCATGTAGGCAAGACTATGCATTAGTACGTTTGAAAGTACTAAGTATGTATGATGCAATGCAACAAGAATTAGCTATCATAGTCAAAATGCACGATATTAAGCAATAGACATAATATACAATATGACATGTATCATCAATGCTTAAGTAAAACATGCTTAAGTAACTCATGCTTATGTAGGATATCATAAGTGAAGAAGAGGCCAAGCTAGATTTCCAAATGTACAACCCTTTGGTAGGTTAGTTATGATGCTTCCCCATCACTTAGGTGGATGAGCACTAATCCTAATCCAAGTTAGTGATAATGCTGCCCCATCACCAAGATGGATGATTACTAACTCTCATCTAGGTTGATGAGTACTAACCCCCATCTAGGTTAGTGATAATGCCGCCCCATCACATAGGTGGATGAGTACTAAACCTTATCTAGGTTGATGAGTATTAACCCCCATCTAGGTTAATGATGATGCTGCGCTATCACTAGGTGGAGAAGTACAAATCCTTAACTAGGTTATCAGGGCGCTTAGACCCCCCCTCCGGACTGGGCATGGTCGAGTTCTACACTATACATAGGATCCATCATATGTTCTAATGCAATACTTCATATGGGAATAATCATATACATAAGCTCATTATAACATCATTCGTATCATATCTCATGCTTAGGACCTTCAATTCCTCAAGAAACCATAACCGGACAGTTTATCAAAACAATTTCGGGGTGTGTAGTGGGGGTAAAAGACCATGCAATTTCGAGATGAAATCATGTAAGAAAATCTATTGTAAAATCATAACTCAACACCTTGAAATAGCCCCAATCCATTCACATTAAAATCCTTCATCAAACCTTACAATAGATCCAAGATATATAGTTCACAACATAGCAAAATAATCACAACTTTATGTAGCTTTAACATAGTTCATAAACATGTTCATATTAGTAAAGTCATTTGTAAACTCAACTTCAAATCATCCAATTCAGGAAAAAGGAAGCTTGGGTATCATGGATGAATGGAACCCATGAAAGAAAACCACATACCTTAGGTCTAGAGTTGCTTGGAATTGAGATGAGGAAGAATGAATGCTTGGAAATGATCTTTGAATCCAATCTTGTTCTTGGGTTTCCTTGAAATTAAATTGGGGCTTGATGGAGGATTTTGAGAGAATTGAGAGTGTATTTGAGATGAGAGTGATGATTTTAATCCTTTTGAAATATTGTTTAGGTCTTTTAGGAAGGTTAAGATATCATTGGAAGTCTAAAAAAGACATTAGAGTAATTAAAATTTACGCAGACGCCATAAGAGAACGGATGGAAAAATTGGCAAAGTTTCATCTCACTGGACACTTCACTATCCATGTAGCACACCACGGGTCATGTGGAGTGCCCGTGTTAAGTGCCCTAGCACAAAAAATGGAAGTTGGGAAACTTGGAAAAATTGACGTCTCGTCATTTTGACGGACCGCTTCACGGACCGTGTGGCGTTACACGGACCGTGCGGTGTTACACAGACTATGTACTGGTCCATCCCACCTCACTAAGACAAAAAGAATGTTACAGGCTACCACACGTCTAAGTGCCACGGGGTATCCCACTCCATACGGCTCGTCAACAGTGCCCGTGGCACTATCCTTCGCCATATTTTCCCCAATTTTCAACAAGCTCCCTTTGGCACACCTTGTGGCCATCCCCACGGTCAACGGTGAGCCACAAGATCCACACCACTATCCGTGACACCTTCCTTAGTTCCACAAATTGCCTTTTCCAACCCCAGTTGCCCCAAATGGCCCATCAAAGGCCACACTGACCATCAAACAGTCTGTGTGACGACACTGCACGGGAGGGCCTCCCAAAAACGATCATAACTCCTTCATCCAACCTTGGAATGAGGTGAAACCAAGTGTATTACGAAGATAACTAAAAGGGATTTCATTAGAGATGTCATTGGCCACCCATTACAAAATGGGCTAAGAGTTATTCTAGTTTAAATTTGACCCTTGTATGAAACAACACCAAAAACTCAACTTGGAGGTAAGTCTTGAACTCCTTTAGGTACTAGGAGTCTCCCATGAATCTAGTACACCCCCAACCTAACCAAATGAGGATTGAAACATGGATATACAAGAGCATAAAGTTACGGAGTGTCACCATATCTCCACCTTCAGAACAATCGTCTTTGAATGTTAAAGAAACGTACACAAGGAAAGTAGTCATGAAGACGTTAGCCTAAACATGAATGCAACAATGCAGATAAACATGATTTGCAAGGAAATTTCAACATGTACATCAAAATTCTCATAATATTATTAAGATGAACATGAATGCATGCAATGACATAAGGGCAAAAACTTGAGACTTAGAATTATTAAAAAAGACTTGACATGTCATCGTAAGCTTGAATAGAATGAAAGAGATATGGATATTGCTTCTGTATGCCTGCACCAGCTCCCCGAGAAACACACACGAATGGAACACTATTCCAAAGGGGCATTGACGAACACCATACCCTCATTAACCAACTTTTCCAGTCACCCATCCAACACCTCCACCGGAACCTTCCTTTAAGCCAACTTGTCCTACACACTACCCACAATTCCAAGGAGTGCTATAGCACTAGAGTCACCAACACATCCCATCCGCCTAGAAGCATGAAGAACCGGACGAACCATATCTACATCCATAGGAAATCCTAAACTTATGCAACCTTACCAACCTCCCTCTACACCCTATAACGACTCACAATCCTCAACTCAATTGTCAAGCTTAAACACACCTAGTCCACTTGGTACCACAACCACCATCTCCCCCTTAGGAGACAACCTCCACTCTATCATTTTCTTACCCAAAACTCCCAACTCTAACAAGGTGGAAACAAGGCCTTGCCTAATCTAGACCTCTTAACCCATAAAGATTCGGAATCACCAAGGACACTATACTATCATTCCCAAC
>JAABOM020057628.1:0-14894 GCA_011800125.2 Solanum clarkiae
AAACCTCAATATGTTTGGTTCTCTCTGAAAAATTAAATTCCATGCAATGTGTAGAGAAGATTAACTATCACAATATAGCGCAATAGGTATTGAGAAATGAACATCCAATTCTTGCAAATGTCTGTCCACCGAAACAAGTTCGCCAACAACCTTTCTTAATAACCTATATTCTACATTTGATAGTGATAAAGACAGTCTCTCGTTTGTTATATTTCCAAATGATAGGTGTCTATCCTAAAAGTACAAGATAATCGGAGATAGGCTTCCTAGGGTCAGAGCAAGCTAACCAATTAGGATCAAAGTAAGAATGAACAGAGTAATCTGATTGTGAGGACATAAAGATGCCTAAGGTTGGATCATTCTGCAGATTTACTGATCTGATAATAGAGCTTCTGATAACATCTGATACCACTACCTGATGGTCTGTTTCAAGCCATATAAGTGTTTGTTCAATTTACACTATGTAGTGGAGGGAAGACAAGGGAGAGGGACTGGGGTTTCACAACATTCGTACCTCTTACTGAACTACATAATCCTGGAAGAGGTTATCTTGTGGGTGATAAAATCATACTTGAAGCTCTTGTTTCCATGCCTAAAAATCACTGACTACTAAATGTATCAACTTTTAAGTTTTAAGGATCAATTTTGAGAAAATCATTTCTCCACGAAACAGTTATTGATTTCTTAAGTCATTGCATAGTAGCTATGTTAAGAGGTTACTATGTAATTCATAAAGATCACATCAATCACTTTCTGTTGTAATTTTCCATCTGGTATCTTGGTACTTGCATCAAGGCTCCAATTAATTTGCATCATGCTGTGTAAAACTCATTAAAGAGGGGACGTGCTCCCTATGGATGGTCCCTTTAATCTACCGCAATGTTTGGTTGTAAATCACATGACACATTCATCCATTTTACTTGAATGCAGGTCATGGATATATCAGTTACATAGACCACTGCTCAGACATAGATATCAGGAGCAGAATAGGGTAGTGGACTTGCTCGTGAAGGAAGAACTGGAAAACTACTTTTTGAATCATGCCTTTTGTTTATATGCCAATTGTCCCAGTATCTGCTCTATAAGCTTGAGTTGCAGACAAATTAAGAATTGCTTTTGTTAGGAAGCAATCGCATATACTTTTTACGATTCTACTTCGTATAATATATGATGCATATTAATGTCAAATTGCCCCAAAGTTAGTTGAATACAAACTGTTGAAAGTGCTTGGGCAATAAGTATCAGAGCACTATATTTATAAATGGTCCTCGGAAACCTAATGCACCACGTCGAGTAGAGTCTTGTTCATGGTTGTGAAGCATGCCACAACTATGAATAGGAGGCTACAAGCCGTTTAGGAAATGATTCACTTCTTCATGATCTATGTCGTTCTTTAGAACGTATTCTATGACTTTCTATTTCTAATGATTGCTCTTTGCACTTGTTGCAGTACCTCCAAGAAGAATGCCTCAAGGACCTCAAGATGCGGGAGTAACTCACACGGAGTTTAGGACCGCTTTCACTATGATGGCACAAATTATAGCCAATTAAGTCAATCAAGGTGCTAATATTCCGAATGCTTCCACCTCGGCTACTAGAGGTGGGACTTTGCAAGGATGAACTTCCCCTAGATTCATGGTTCAAAGGTGGAGGAAGATGCTCAAGAGTTTGTGGATTAGGTGAACAAGGTGTTAGCCATTATGGGGGTGACTTCGGAAGAAAAGGTTAAAAGGTCAAGAGTCTGTGGATGAGGCATTCAGAGTAAGAAGTTATGATTGTTTTACTAAAGCCTGTTAGGGCTGTCAAAAAGGATGATGGTCTGTTTGACTGCCTAATGCATTCGGCGCATTGCCGAATCACTCCGGAAAGTTGTGGTATGGTTGGATCCTAATAACTTGACAGTATTTTTATGGAATTTGACTAAGAAGTTTTACAAACAAATATGTTCTTATAAGAAATGTAACCATATTTTTTAGCCATTTCTCGGCCTTCTCGGTCTATTTTGGGCTCAATTTTCATGCAATAGACTTGGGGTGATGTGGGCATCATTTTACGAGATTTGATTGGGATCTCAAGTATAGGCCATATTTTTCCCCATTTTAGGTGCAATTGATCTAATTTCACATATTTGTTGAGATTTTGAAGTCAAATTGTTGACCTTGTGACTCATATTTTGACAGCAGAGCAGTGTCTAGAGGTGATTAGAAAGGGAAAAGCTCGAGTGGACTAAGTAGGAGGGCGAGAAACCATCTTTCAAGTAGGCTAGGTTTCCTCAAACCTTAGACTGAGCTAGAATGCATGCATGTTTGAGATGAAATGTGTAAGAATCGCTATTTATAGGCTTAGTTTCGAAGTATGTGTTGTATATGGATGGTTGTGTTCCGCATGCATAGTATATGATGATGTGGGACAATAATCCCAGTGTTGATGACTGTTTAGCTGTAGTTTGGATAATTGCCGAGTCCTGACACTGTTACACTATGAGAGGGCCTGGTAAAAGCTAGATATGGGCTGATGCCATGTGACATATATGTATATTGATCTTGACTCTTGTCTATATGCTGGTGTAGCCTAAGGCTACTAAGATATGATAGTTGGGAGGGTAGAATAGACTGTATGTTGTATTGTGAGCTTGGTTTGGTGTTATATATGATTCAGATAGGCCTGGTTGTTCGAGGTACCTATGATACAGATGTGACTATCTATGTTTGCTCTAAATACTGGTGGATGGTTACATGGGGACATACTCATCTTTGAAATGCATATGCTTCTGTATATAATTATTAACTATTGTGCACTTGTTATACTTACTTGATGTTTGGATATGTGATGTGGTTTGAGGAATGTGATAGTTATGCTTTTTTGGGATTTATGACTATTGCCATTAGACATGATATTGCTGGATCTTCAAATGAATTAGTTGAGCAGATGACTATTCCTATGCTTCGAGTCTTGGATGATGCATCATGTGGTTCGAGTCTCATGGCCATGTCTGTGAGTTCGATTCCTAGGTGATGCTTCCCGTGGTCCGAGTCCTGGTGGCCATGTCTGTGTGTCTATGTCTTGGATGTTGTTGATGTTGTTTCTTTGGTTCGAGCATATGTTGATTATTCTTGGGTCTAGGACCCTGTTGATTACTCCTTGGTCTAGGACCCTGTTGATTATTCTTGCGTTTGGGACCCTGTTGATTACTCTTGGGTCTGGGTCCCAATTGATTATTCTTGGGTTCAAAACCCTGTTGATTATTCTTGGGTCTGGGACCCTATTGATTGCTCTTGGGTCAGGGACTCGATTAATTATTCTTGGATCCACACACTTATACATACCTTGATTGTGCGTGACTATATCCTCTAGGCTTATGGGGGCTCAAGGAGCGTACAAACATAGACATTAGGGCTTTACACCCATGTATAGCACTATATCTTAGTCTGGTGAAAGTTGTGATATGGTCCTACTCGCATTTTGTCGGTTGATGTTATTACACATCACTTGGGTTGTTAATTTGGGGTTTGATGATTCTCCAGACGTGCTTATTCTTTGATCTGAGTTCTGATTTGCTAGTCTTACTGAAGTTCTCTATATTTGAGCATTATATATTTATAGTATTTCACTAAGTCGATCGATGATGCCTACTGGGTGCCTTATATCGATGCTCACCCCTATATTTCTGCATCTTCCCATGGTGTAAGTCCAGTTACTAGCCACGGTCATTAAGTTAGGGGTACATAGAAGATTCAGAAGACATTGGTAAGCATTAGTAGCGCTAGACCTTCTACAGTCTCCTTGTATTTTGGGTGGCCATCTTTTGTATAGTTGGCTTGTATTGTAGGAGTTCCTCCTGATTATGTATTTTATTATTATGTATGTATGTATATATGTATGTATGTATGTATCAATATATATATGCGTGTACTTATGTCTGTAGTAACTCTGTGCATATGACTTCCAAATTCTAGGTAGGTTGTGGTTGGATTATGCATATATAACTAGTACTATTGTGTTAGTGATTTAGGATAAATACCCTGGTATTGGGAATTATCTTGCATATATTATGACCCAGAAACCGAGTCGTGATAGTTGTCTATCGAGTTAGGTGTCATGGGAACACAATCCTAGCCACATTATCAATTGATCACAACTTTAACTGTTAATATTTTTTTCTGACATTGTTCTGCATTACCACATATTCTTACTTTCATCCCCCCTATTTGACTTTATGCATATTTATTTTCGGGAGGTAGTAACTGCAACTGAAAATAGTACTAATAGATATACTCTCATTGCATTCACTGTGGGTTCAACCTCAACTCTGATTGAGTTTTATATTTGAGTAACAATTGCTTTACTCTTCCTTTTGGAGTGTAAATTTGGCGTATCATTATGCATTATTTCATATGAACCCTAGTTAAATGTTGTAGAAAACCTACTACTATGTGTGGATCGAACTTGAAAGCATGAACTATGCATGCCTTGAATTAGGATGAGTTAAATTATGTGTGTAGACTAAGTAGTCAATGAGGTTCCTTACCCTGATGAACTTGTACATCTAACATGTAAACCCTTGTCTTAAAAGTAAAGGATGGTTCCTTACAAATGTGCAAGAATTGATCTTATGATTTGTTAAGGAGATTTATGGTAAAAGTATTGTCGAATTGATGAGAATGGAATAAGACTAATTGAATGACTTAATCAAATGAATTGATTGGAGTTTTATGAGAATATGGAGTCTTGGGTGGAGTATTGAGCACCAAACTGGGAGAGAGTCAATAATCATTCAAATTTACTAAATTATGTAGCAAATGTAGGAGAGGATTGATCCGTAAAATCAGATGTTCTCCTTTTGTCCCAAAAGAGGACTTGGTTTTTTTTATTGTGGAGCTAATTAGGTTGATCATCCCTTAGCTTAGGAAAGTATTGGACGGATGTGGCAATGACATCACTTCATTGTTTCGTCATCGGCTTATAGCTGATGGTTATCAGTTGGAGAAACTCCCAATAGGATATAATAGTACTAATATGATTGAATTGACTTGTATATGATTGAATCCTTCCCAAATTATTGATCTTGTCTTGCTTTATTAATTTTCGATTGTCATTCTGAGTTGAGATATCAGAGTTAGATATATTTTGAGTTTGTTATTTATCCTTATATTTTACATACCATACATTTCATGTATTGACTCCCTTTTGGCGGAGCATCATTTCATGATGAATATACAGGTGCTGGAGATCATCAACAGATGCTATGTTGAGATCCATTCTATTTCAGAGTTCGTGGTTAGACCTCCTTGCTTTAGGATGCATTCTAATTATGCCACTTATTATTTCTAGAGTACTTGTTTTCGTGAGGTTGCTATGAACCTGTCATAGGCCCCATCTAGATGTTAGAGATAGAGGCTTCATAGACAGTAATTGGTTATAGTTGATATTTTATTTCTTAGAGCCATTCTTTCAAACTATTCTCACAATATTGAATTGAGTTGGATTGTCGGTTTCGACCTTGTTCTAAATCATTGAGTGATATTCCACTAGAAAGTCCTTTGCTTATTTAACTGAGTCTTCTCTATTAGTTGGATGTCTGGTCAAACTAAGTGGTTCACTTATGGACCAACAATAGTTTCTAAGTATTGACCATGCCTAGGTTACCCTCTTGAGGTATGACAAACTTAGTATCAGTGCAAAGAGTTCAGGAGTCCTAGGGTGTCTATGAAGCCATGTCTAGTAGAGTCTTGTTTATAGGTGTGTTATGCACCACACTTATATTCAGGAGGCTATAGGATATTAAGAATTGTCTGATTTCTTGTGCTCTAAGTTCATGCGATATAGTTTAACTCTATTAATGTACCTATCTTGTGCGTTACGTATTCGCAGACATCCTTCATAAGCGTACTACCACCCGAAGAGATGCTTCAGCTTCTAACACTGGCAATATGCCACCAGAGATACCTCCTCAGATAAGAATGGGTGACTATGATCGATCTGCTAGAACTATTGAGCCTCCACAAATGCCTATTGTTCAACCTACCCCTATTTCAGATGCTAATTTTGAAGGAGATATTTCCATGCTCACCAAGTTTGTGGCTTCCAAAGTAGTAATCAAGCTCACTAGCTCCTAACTCTCAAGAGCTTATTATTGCAGCAAGGCTTAGAGATTTTCTAAGGATGAACACACAAGTCTTTACTAGGTCTAAGGTTGAATAGTACCCCCACAATTTCATAAATAAAATGTGAAAAAGTGTTGAGACCTATGCATGCAAATGAGATTGAGGAAGTCAAGCTTTCTGCTTAACAGTTGAAGGATATAACAAATGTCTAGTTCAACAAATTAGTGGAGAGAATGAATTCAAGAATATTTTCCTTGATCAGTTCTTTCCCAAAGAGTTGAAGGAAGCAAAGGCTGAGGAACTTGTGAACTTGAAAAAAGAGGGGATGAATGTCAAAGAATATGGCCTCAAGTTCATTTAGCTGTCTAGGTATGCTCCAAAATATGGTCTCAGACATGACAGCTAAGATAAGGAAGTTTGTCTCTATCTTCGGCAAGTATGTGAACGAGGGGTGTAAGTTGTCATTGTTGATTTCATATATGGAAATCTCTAGACATATGGTATATGCACAACAAGTTGAGAAGGATAAGAGGAAAGATAAGGAGGAGCATATGAGTAAGAGGGACAAATCAGTAAGGCATGAGCCTAGCAAGCATAAGAAGAATAAGGGGGATAGGTACTTCTTAAATAAGAGGTCTTTCAGTAATGCACCATCCTCAGCAAGTGCACCAGCTCTACATAATAGATATGATCAAAAATCGTAGAGGTATCAACATTCTCGGTCTCAGGGTGCCAACCTCAAGGAAGTATAGCACAAGGTACAAAGGAGAAGCCACCATGTGGTAAATAAGGTAATTTTCATTTCGAAGACTAAAAAGAGGGATACAATGGGTGCTAAAATTGTGGGCAGATGGACCACATATGGAGAGTGTGTTCAATAAAGAGGCAGAATAAGGGGGTAGCAAGGCCTTATCTTCTTTGCCAGTACCGCATAATTTGAGGTAATCATAGAGGTGCTACTTCAAGTACAGGCGAGGTCACAAACTGCTTGTATCCCATGGCATTTTGCACAGATCAGGAGAGTTCACTAGATGTTATCACTAGTATGCTTTGCATATTTTCTCATGATGTGTATGACTTACTTGATTAGGGTACCACCTTATCATTTGTGAACATTTACATGGCTAGTAAATTTAAGATCCTTCAGTAGTGTCTTCTTAAACCCTTTAGTGTTTGTACTGTTATTTGTGAGTCCATCCTAACTATAAGGGTCTATAGATGTTGCACTGTGTCCATTTCACATAGAGATATATTTGCAAACCTAGTTGAGTTAGAGAAGATCAATTTGTATGTGATTCGTGGCTTGGATTGGCTTCACGCCTATTATTTCTCCATCGATTGTAGGACTTGAACCATCAAGTTTGAATTTCTAAATAAGTCTGTTATAGAGTGGAAGGGTAGTGTTGTGGTGCCTAAAAGTAAATTGATCTCCTACCTTAGGGCCAAATAGTTAATCTCTAAAGGGTGTATTTATCCCCTCATGCAAGTTAACGATGATGGTGCAGAGTCTCCATCTCTTGGGTCAGTCCCCACTATCAATGAGATACCTGATGTATTTCCTAATGATCTACACAGAGTCCCTCGTAATAGAAATATCAACTTTAAAATCAATGTCCTTAAAACATTACCTATTTCCCTCCCTCCATATAGAATGGCCTTCACTGATCTTAAGGAGTTAGAAAAAGCAGCTAAGGGATTTGTTAGATAAAGAATTCATTAGGCTAAGCGTCTCGCCTTGATGTGCTATATACATCTTCATGTGAAAGAGATTTGTATCCCTTAGAATGTGCATTTATCATAAGAAACTGAATAAAGTCATCATAAAGAAAAAATATCCTATCCCAAGAGTAGATGATTTGTTTGACCAACTTCAGAGTTCCACTAGTTTCTCAAAGATAGACATAAGGTCTAAATACCATCAGTTAAGGGTGAGAGAATGTGATATTCCAAATATAGTCTTTTTGACTCATTATGGACATTTTGAGTTCATGATCGTTTCTTTTAGATTGACAAACCTACCTACAGCCTTCATGGATCTCATGAACTAAGTGTTCAAACTGTATCTAGATATGTTTGTAATTGTGTCTATAGACACTATCTTGGTCTACTCTACATGTGAAGAGAAACATGTCAATCATCTAAGAAGTGTTCTTTAGACTCTTAGGGACTGAGAGTTTTATGTGAAATTCTCAAAATATGAATTCTGGATGGCATGTCTTTCTTAGGCCATATTATATCAAGAAATGGTGTTTGAGTTGATTCCCAAAAGATTGAGGCGGTGAAGAATTGGACCAGACCCATATCTCCGATGGAAATATGAAGCTTCATGTGGTTGGCTAGCTATTGTCAGAGATTTGTAGAGGGGTTCTCATCTACATTATCACCATTGACCAAGATGACTCGGAACAAGGAAAAGTTCTAATTGTTTGATGCCCATGAGAGAAGTTTTTAGGAATTGAAGACAAGACTAACCATAGCTCTAGTTGACCCTGCATGACATGACATGGGTTTTTGTGATGCATTGTGATGTATCTTGAGTTGTATTGGGTTGTATGTTGATGTAGAAGGGAAATGTGATAGCATAAACTTCTACACAACTTAACGTTCATGAGAGAAAATTCCAATCATGATCTTGGGTTGTAAGACATGTTGTTTTCCTTAAAGATCTAGTGCTTTTATTTATTTTAATTGCATGTGGTTGTCTTCACAAACCAGAAGAGCTTGCAATATGTGTGCAATAAAAAAGAATTTAATCTGAGGCAGAGAAGATGGCAAGAGCTGCTCAAGGATTATGACATGAGCATTCTCGTCCACACAAATTAAGCTAATGTGGTTGTTGATAATCTTAGAAAGTAGTCTATGGGGAGTACTGCTCACATTAAGGAGGAGGAGAAGGAACTGGAAAAGAAGTGCATACACTTGTCTGATTGAGAGTTCAACTTGTAGATTCTAAGAAAAGGGGAGTTATTGTTCAGAATGGGCTTGCATCTTCTCTTGTGGAGGAGGTGACGAAAAAGCAAGACGATGATCTTTTTTTATGTCAATTAAAGGATGGTGTGCACAGACTTGAAGTTGTGTTTTCTCAAAAGGAGAAAATAATGATTTGAGGTACCAAGATAGGTTGTATGTCCCTAATATTGATGATGTTCCAGATAGGATTATGGCATAAGCTCATAGCTCCAGATACTCCGCCTATCCTGGTTCCACAAAGATATACCATGACTTGCGGGAAGAGTATTAGTGGAGTGGGATGAAAGAAACATTGTTAACTTTATTTTTAAGTGCTCGAACCTATAGGTTAAAGTTAAACATCAAAGGCCTTTTGGGTTGGCTCATAATATAGAGATTCCAGAATAAAAGTAGGAGATGATGAACATGAATTTCATTACAAGATTTTTGAGCTCCTGTAAACAACATGATTTGATTCGGGTAATTGTGGACAAGATGACAAAATAAGCTCAGTTCTTGGCAATTAAAATGGCTGGCATTGTAGAGGATTATGCCAGATTGTATATTATTGAGCTTGTTAGGTTGCATAGAGTTCAATTATCTATCATCTTAGATAGAGGAACTCAATTCAAATCCTAGTTTTGGAACTATTTTCAGGAAGGACCTGGATTCAAAGGTAAATCATAGTACTGTTTTAAACTCACATACAAATGGCCAAGCAGAGCACATGATTCGGACCTTGGAGGACATGCTAAGGGCTTGTGTCCTTGACTTCAAATGTAATTGGGATGATACCTATCATTGAGCTTGCATATAATTATGGCTTTCACGCTAGTATTCAAATAGATCCCTATGAAGCTCTATGCAGGCGGAGGTGTAGATTGTCGATTTGGTGGTTCTAGATAGGTGAAGCTGAATTAATTGGACAAAACATAGTGCATCAAACCATGAAGAAGGTGAGACTTATTTAAGAGAGATTTAAAAGTGTATAAATGCGATAGAAATCCTATACTAATGTGAGGAGAAGAGACTTGGAGTTTGAGGAGAATGATTGTGTACACTTTAAGGTGTCACTTATAAAGAAGTTTATGAGGTTTTGGAAGAAAGTAAAGTGAGTCCTAAGTATATTTTTCCTTATCAAGATGTGATGAGAGTTGGTAATATAGCCTATGAGTTGGAGATACCCCTAGAGTTAGTCGCTATCCATCTGGTGTTTCACATCACAATACTTAAACAAGTGTTTGGGAGATCCCTCATTGGTGATTCCATAGAGAGTATTGGAGATAAGAAATGCCTGTGCTTATTCCTTTATAAGCTGAGTCTATCACTGGTTGAATGAGGGACTAGGCAAGTGGTTTGCTAGGGGGCCAGCAATGGTTTTCCAATGTCGACCACAAGTTGGGTACCCGCTCAAGCCATTACACGTGAAGCATGTAACACTTATGAGGGGTAGACTACTAGATTTTTAGCACATACTACCTTTAATTCATGCTCTTAGTTATATGGTAGAGTTCAACTCTGTTTTATTTTACTAATTCGTGTTTGTACATGTTTCAAATCATACTTATATGAAGAGTTGTCAGTCATCCGATGCAAAATAGAAATAGTGTGACATCCCATAATATAGAATGAAACTCCCTAGGTGCCCCCTAAGGAAGTTCAACAAAGAGTTCTAAATTTAGATGTTGTTCAACCCCCCTTAAGCTGATGTTGCAAATTTGAGTTTAGCAATGCCATCTAGATGTTGTCTTAGGCTATGATTGCTTAGGTTGACCATCAAAGAGCAGTTTCTATAGACCATCACAATATTCCAGACACTTCTAGGATTCGTTTCATAGGATGAATCTACTTAAGTTCACAAGATCAAAGCTTAATAAGGATCCAGAAAGCTTTATTGATGAGGTTCGAAAGACATTTCAGGTGATGCATGTTGATGATACATAGAAGTTGAAATTGCTTTTTACCACCTTACGAATGCTGCATGAATATGGTTCGAGCAATACAAGAAGATTAATGCGTACATTAAATTACCACCTTGAGCTTGTGATATTTTTGAAGATGCCTTCATGGGATGTTTCTTTCATTGGAAGCTAAGGGAGGAGAGGACTACAAAATTCCTTAAGTTGATTCAGGATTCTATGAGCATTTAGGAATACAACCTTAAATTCATTTATTTATCTCAATACACTCCTGAGATAATGACTAATACGAGGAACAAAATAAGTTTGTTTGTTTCTAGTCATTCTTGTGTTTCGAAAAAAAAGGTAGGCTCGGCAATATTAAATGGGGATTTGGACATTTTCTAACTAAATATATCTGTGTAGTAGGTTACGGAGAATGAGTAAAAGTATCAAAAAGAGTTTCACAACAAAAGAGCCTGAATGTCCAATCATAAGTCCAGCCAGCAAAAGATCAATAATAAGAATCGATCATCTTGTAAGAAGATGTCACTTTGACCAGCCCTATCCTTAGCTAGTTCACAACACACCAACCTAGAAATGGTCAAAAGTATAGGGAAGTCGGTACTCAATCTTAGGATAGTTTTTCTAAGGGGGACTGACCTTATCCTGCTTGCCGCAGTTGTGATAAGAACCTCCCTGGTAAGTGACTTTATGGTAGGGATGAGTGTTACCAATGTGGTCAGGTAAGTCGTATACTATGTATTCTCCATCGGTCAAATTGGAAAATGGATGTAATAGATCTCAATTTAGTTAGTTAGCAACTTCAGCAGGCAGGATAACTCAGAAGGGTTCTACTTCTAGTGTAAAGGGTAGTTAGAATTGCATCTATATCTTGTCATCTCCGGGATAGAAGAACTCTTCTAATGTTATTCCTGGTATGTTAAAAGTTTTCTCCATTGAAGTTTATGCTTTATTAGATCATAGAGCTACCTTGTCCTTTATAACACCTTGTGTTGGCGATAAATTTGATTTCAATTCTAAACTAACTTTCATAACCCTTTCTATCTCTACTCTAGTTAGGGAGTCAATCATGGCTAAATGAATTTATAAAATTTGTCTTGTATTAATCCTTGATAATGAAAGGACAATTGACTTAGTAGAAAAAGATATACTCCCTCTGTCCCATTTTATGTGACACCCTTTCCTTTTCGGTCCGTCCCAAAAATAATGTCACCTTAATCTAATTGGAAACAATTTGGCTTTAAAATTTCCCTTTTACCCTTAATTAAATGAATCTCAGCCACACAAATTTCTCAGAATGATTTAGACAAGAAGTTTCAAAAAGTCTTACTTTTTTTTCTTAAACACCATGCCAAGTCAAAGGATGCCACATAAAATGGGACAGAGGGAGTAGTAAATTTTGATGTTATTTTGGGCATGGATTGGTTACACTCTTGCTATGCCCCAGTTGATCATAGAACAAAAATTGTAAAATTTCAATTTCCTAATGAATCAGTCTTAAAGTGCAAGGATAGTTCTACTATACCTAAGAGTCATTTATCTCTTTGTTTAAAGTCAAAAAGATGATCTCCAAGGGTTATCTCTATTGTCTAGTTAGGGTTAAATGTTCCAACCTTAAAACCCATCACTTCAACTAGTCTCTATAGCATGTATGTTTCTAGAAATCATTGCTGACAGCCTTCTCAGTTTTCTCCTGATATGGATAGACTTTAGAATATGCACTCTTTCTGATAAAATGACTCCATTTTAGTTAAAAGAATTGAAAGAATAGTTGAAAGGCCTCCTAGATAAGGGATTCATTAGAATTAGTGGTCCCCACAGATGCCCTAGTCCTTTTTGTGCATAAGAATGATGGTTCTATCAGATCGTGTATTGATTGCCGCCAGTTGAATAAGGTCGCCAATTAATAATAAGTACTCCTTTCCTAGAATTGAAAGCTTTTTTCGACCAACTTAGGAGCAACTTCTTTCTCTATAATAAATCTCAAATTTGACCATCAGTTTAAAGATATAGAGTGTAACATTCCAAAGATAGATTTCCAAGATTGATATGATCACTATGAGTTCTTGTTATGTCATTTAGACTAACCAATGCTCCTACAACTATTATGGATCTTATGAAAAAAAAGATCAAGCAGCACCTCATCATGTTTGTTAGTATGTTCTGAGATGATATCTTGGTTAACTCCTGTAGTGATAAAAACATATTAGGAACCATAGAATTATTTTTTAGGCCATCGCGGATAGATAGTTATTTTCTGAGTTCTCAAAGTATGAATTTTTGTTGAGGTCAGTTACTTTCCCTGGGCATGTAGTTTATAATGAAGCTCTTTGGGTTGAGTGTCAAAAGATTAAGGCAGGAACAAACTAGATTTGGCCTACTACTCTAACCTCCACTAGGAGCTTTTTAGATCTAGCTGGGTACTATAGGAGGTTTGTTGATGGGATATCATTTATTTCAGCCCTAATGACAAGACTCTCACAAAATAAAGCAAAATTTCAGTGGTCCCAAAGTTGTGCGAAGAGCTTTTAAGAAAGCAAGGCTCTTTGATTTCTGCTCATATTTTAACTTTGCCAGAGGGTAAAAATGGCGTTGTAGTTTATTGTGATACTTTTAGAGTTGACCTTGATGCTTTTAGTCATTCATGGACGTTTTGATTTCTTTAGTGAGATGTATTAAGCATATGTTTCATCTTCTACATAAATTTTCTCGTGATATGAATAGATATGTTATATGAAGGGTAGTTTGGGATTAGTTATGGTTCCAAGTACTCATAAGATGTCAGGGATAACATAACATAGATTGAATCTAATCATCTTACGTCCATGATAGGAAAGGTTTTATGCTTAAAGTTTCTATTTAACATTATATCATTCATCCCTAACACATCATAGTTGCCTAAGAATGTTAGTTCTAGCATAGAGAATAAGCTGCTCTTTATATCCTAAACATGGTAGATATTTTAAAGTTACACTTATCTCAATCTATGATGAGGCTCAAACATTATCCTGATAATATAAGTTATTGACATTCTAGAATTATTTTTTGTTATCACTGACTGCCTTTATACTCACTTATGTTGATTGGATTTTTCACATCACCAGTCATGTGATGGAAGAATCTCAAATCAATGATACAATTGTTTTTATAATCGACTAATTTCTCACTTACAGTTGCAAATGAAGCTCTTTTTCTTTGTCAAAGTGATAGGTAACCAGATGTTTTTGTTGATATTTTTTCTTCAACTGCGTAAGAGGTCCGAAACTCCAAATTTTCTTTATCTTGCTAGTTTTGAGTATAAGTTTTTATGTTACCTTCAACTTTTATACCAACAATTGTGGTGTAGTGTCCTTTATTTTCAAATTTATAGCAATTGACCCTTCATCAATAGTGCATTGTCTTCATATTTATAAAAAGATGACTTCATAAAATGTACTACTCTAATTTTATCAATACAAACGAAGAGACAGTCTTAAAAATAAAAAAGTAAATAACTAGAAAATCTTTGAACTCAAATTGCACAAAAGAGAGAAAGTAAGAGAAACTGCATTGTACAAAATATTTATAAGGAGCAATGAAGTTATAGATCAAATTAAGAAAATCGAAAGGGATGAACCTTGATTCAGGGTGTTTTCCAAGAGAATCCAGCATCACTCCCCAAAATTATAAGCTCCCTTGGTGCTATCATTAAATATTTCTTCCCATTATGCTTATCAAGAGAAAAACTCAGAGAAGAAAAAAATAAAAAATGATATTCAAAATGCATTGTATTGTATTATAATTCGATTGATTTAAATTCACACTATATGTGATCAGAGAAAGTGCTTCCTAGAATTTTCTTTATTCCAAAGCATTTTCAACTCACTTGTTTGGATGGTTTCTACACAAATATAGTTTCATAATATATCATATTGTATTC
>JAABOM020057629.1:0-14892 GCA_011800125.2 Solanum clarkiae
TGTAGTACTGTCGCAGGAAAAGGCAAATGTTAATATATATATATATATATATATATATATATATATATATATATATATATATATATATATATAATACATTAATTAGGAGGTTATATATACTCATCGAGTAGTGTAACAAACAAAGTCCTATATATTAATGGTTTTAGTATGAAATGCATCATTAATTAAAAAATTTTAATTAATTGATAAATTTAAATTTGCATTTAATATTTTACAAAATCAACCTCGACGCGATACTCATAGAAATGTCATAACGTACCAATTAAAATTTATATATATGACCAATTATTCATCAAATCTTGGGTATTTTATCATGTTAAATGATATAGATATTAAAAATGATCTTGGCTACGCCGCTAGTTAAATTCAAGTATGAAATATATTGATATAAGTAGGATGCAATAAAAGTAAAATACTATTTTTATACTCGTTAACAAATCAAATCAAACAAATAAAATCAAGTTTTATAAATATCGATCTTCATGGATAATCAATGATATATCTATTTACAATAATTTGTTGAAATAATATAAGTATACATAAATATATATATATATATATATATATATATATATATATGTTCTTCAAAATTTGACCTGGACTGATTGATAAATTTAAAATATATATTTATTTTTTAGAATTTCAATATCTTAAGGTTAGTATTCATTACATAATTTATTTTAATTAATAAAATTTGACCACAAGGAATCAATATATTTTCATTATTATTTTGTGTAAATAATATTAACTTCCTGAAATTGATAATTATTAAATATTTATTTTAATATTAATCAACAAAATTGATCTTAAGAGCTTGATATTATAAAGTCTACCGTATATATTAACAAGTCTTAAAAAATAATAACGACTTCTAAAGGTCGGCATCTTTTTAAAAAATAAAAATATAGACTTTTAGAGATCGGTAACATATTAGATGAGTTTTTAAAAAAAAATGCTCTTTTTGACAAATATACTTCCCCCTTTCTCTTAAAAAAACACCCTAAGTCCTAATTCCTCACTCCTCACTCAAATCAGCATTAGTCGTTCTCTCATTGAAGCTATGGCAATGGCGTTCTTCATCGTTCCTTGCTGGAGTTGAGATGGCATTAGTCCCACGAATCTTTTCCAGCAAATTGTCCTGCATCAACATTGAGGTATGATTTTTTATTAGTTTCTCTCCATTGCTCTTCTCCATCACTAGCATCAGCGTCTTCGGCATTTGGGACAATATCTGTTGAAAAAAGAGGGGCAACAATCACCTTGGAGATTGATTTTTGAAATGGTTACTGAAAATGTGTGTAATTTTGTGTTGTTCTTTATTGTGAAGGTTAATAGAAGATGCAAAATCTTTTTTTTAAATCTTTTTGAGCCTTTAAGAAAAGAAGATATCATCTTTGTTTTTCTTGTATGCTTGAGTTATTGGTGTTTCGAATTGATTGATTCAAGAGATGTTTCTAGTTGTTAAGGTTAATCTGATTAATTTCTCTTTTAATTTACTCTCGGATAGAACGTTGGAGATCCTATTCATCATCTCAGAGTTGCTCTTTGTACATTTCTTGAGCAATTTTAAACATTTATGATATCGTTCCTTTTGCAAATCATGATGTTCTTTGAAAACAAAGCTAATAAATGTAAAGATCTCAAAAGCATGCTTACCTCATTTTTCCAATGTAAGAGCTGTTTCACCTTAATATGTTATCTGAATCCATACAGATAATGTACTCTGTGCACGTGGTTCTCCGATTATGCTTTGCAGAAAGAAGAAACTTGTCATTTTCTACAAGCAAGGCTAATAGAAAACAGAAACCTATACATACTTATGTGTGAATTTCTTATTTTCAGTGTTCTACACTCCTCCCTTTAGTTGCTCTTCTTAAACCATAGGCCTCCTTCCTCCTTTCTGGACTTAAAATAGTTATACAAAATAAAAGAGTTGTTAATTTTCAAGCCTCCTTCCTCTTCTTCAGATGACAAAACTCACCTTTGAGACAAAAAGCTTGAATGAACACTATCAACTTTACCTGATGAATCAAAGGAAGATTCAATCTTTGATGAAAGAGAGGAGTTGATGGTTTCACCATCAGGTGGAGTGTTGCATCTAAGAAAAGCCTATTTCTTGAATCTCATCATTTCTGTCATTGAAGGTCCAACTTTGAATCTTTCATCGATTCTCTTCCCATTCGAATTTGATTGTCCATTGCATGTCACCTTCCACAGATGTAACGGATGGAGGGATCAACTAAAAAATGAAGGACGTGGTTTGAAATGATGGAACGTGTCCATCACCAGGTATGGAAAGTTGCTGGAATTTATGATGCAATCATGAGTTCAATTTATAGAGTCCACATAGATAAAAATATGATTTTTGGGTTGGTAGAAAGGTGGTATTGTGAGATTAACACTTTTTTCCATGGAGTGAAGCTATTATTAATATTGAATATATGATGCTTTTGAGAGGGTTTTCTGTTTTGGGTGACCTTCTTTTGTCCCTCCTTCAATCCCCCTAGTTGGTAGTAATTCAAGAAAATCTTGAAAAATCATGAAAACAATTGATTGGAAAGAAGAATAATAGTCATACGAGGTGGTTGAATCGTTTCATGTATAGTAGTAGCGATTATGAATGTAAAGCTTTTGTTTCTCTTTGGTTGTAAAAATTTGTGTCTTCAGGTAAAGTGGAGGCACTTGTTTTCTCTACTGCAGTCAATTTGGCAAGAGGGATGTGCGACTAGAACTTGACTCTTTTGTTCTTGCTAGCATATATAGGGATTTGGGCTTGTTGAAATAAGTGATGATAGTGGCTTCATCAACTAGGAATGGAGATAGAGTTGATATTATGAATTTGTGGTCACCAATGTACTTTCTTCAGTTTTGTGCTTGGGAGAGATTGGTGTGTTTGCTGCCACAGCTGGTTCAAAATTACAATATTGACTGCAACGAATTTCAATATGAGGCAGTTGTATCCGCAATGACACCAGCCTCTCCCAAGCCAAAACCTGAAGAAAGAACATTGGCAACCACAATTTCAGAATATCAACTCTGCCTCCATTCTTAGTTGATGAAGCCACTATCATCACTTGTTTCAACAAGCCTAAATCCAATATATGCTAGAAAGAGCAGAAGGTGCTAGTGCTAGTCGCATACCTTTTGCCAAGTTGACTGCAGTAGAGAAAACAGGTGCCTCTACTTTACTTGAAAAAAAACTTTGACAACCAAAGAGAAAGAAAGCTTCCTGTTCTTAATCGCTACCATTGTTCATGAAATGATTCAACCACTTCGTATGATTATTATCCTTCTTTCCAATCAATTATTTTTATGATATTTCAAGATTTTCTTGAATCACTACCAACTCAGGGGATTCAAGGGGGGACAAAACAAAGTCACCCAAAATAGAAAATTGATCCAAAAGCTTCATATCTTCAAGAGTAACAATAACTTCACCCCATGGAAAAACAAAAGTGTTAGTCTCACAACCCCATCTTTCTACCAACCCAAAAGTAAAATTTTTATCTGTGTGGACTCTATAAACTAAACTTATGACTGTAGTTTTCCATACATAGTGATGGACACACTCTATCCTTTCAACCCACATCCTCCATTTTTTTTTGTTAATCCCTCCATCCGTTACATCCATGGAAGGTGACATCCAATGGACAATCAGATTCGGATGGGAAGGGAATCGATGGAAGCTTCAAAGTTTGACCTTCAATAGCAAAAACAATGGGATTCAAGAAATAAACTTTTCTTAGATGCAGGATTCCACCTAATGGTGAAAGCATCAACTCCTCTCTTTCATAAAAGATTGAATCTTCCATTGATTCTTTGTAAGGAGCCGGACTTTGTATGACCTTGATAGATCTTGGAAATTTACTTTCGAAAATTTTGGGACCAAGGTGACACATCAGGGAAGCCTCTACAGGCTGTGTGAAGGTATATGGACCATGTATAGGTGCCTTGAAGTGGCTCTTGGCCTTGTGTATAGAATGGTGGCACTTATGTGTAGTTTAAGACAAAGGTTAACATCACATAAACACCACACGATCTATGTGAGGCTTCACAGGCTGCGTGGTGGACCGTGTGAAGTGCCTTGTCCTTGAAAATCCACTATTTGTCCAAGGCGCTTCACACACGGACTTCTCCGTGAGGCCTTTGGTATGGGTGTTGAAGTGAATTTTCTAAGATTGTATCACTGCCTCAGAACTTTGTCATTGAACAATTTTCTAAATGGAGATTCATGAGAGTCCACATGGTTTGTGTGACCTCTCATAGGCCGTGAATCCCTCTATATGGGTTTTGGCGTGCAATTTTCTAAGTGTGGAATTCCATTGGCTTAGCTTTTCACAAGAACTGATAGAAGGGTCAACTTTAAATGGTCATATCTCAAGAACAAAAAGAACTGGGTGGCCTATGACCTACCAAACTTAAGCTCTTTGAATTAACTTTTCAATGCATCTGGGTTTTACCTAATTTTGAGTTTAGGTCAAGAAGTTATGCATGTTGTCCTTGTAGAGTTTCCTATGATTTGCCTAAGTGTGGTTTCATAGGAGGGTTCACGGTCCATGTGACCTTGTACGGACCATGAGATGCTCTCATGGGACCCCTGGCAACAAATTTTTATTCCGCTTCATTAATAGCTTTTTTGTAATTATGGCTACTCCTAAGGGGCTTTTGTAACTTCCTATGCTATCCTAAGTAGTCAAATAACCTAAACTCTATTTCACTTATTCAAATCCACTCTTACACTTAGAATTATTTCAACTCTCTCTTAAGAACTCCTCCCAAAGGCTCTAGTGGAGATTTCGCTTGGAATTCATGGAAGGACTTCAATCTTCATCAAATTCTTCTTACTTCTTCTTGGTGAATTGAGGTGTGTGGGATAGATTCTTGGTCTCTTTCAACTAAAAAGACCTAAACTCTTTTCTACTAGATTTATGGAATTTAAGCTTACGTTAATTTTGGGTTTTGTAGAGTATGGTTATTTAAATTTAGTTGAAGTATGGGCTATTCTTATTTGTTGATTTTAAAGTTATTTAAGCACTAATATATTGAATTGCATGAATATTATGAAGATTTGAATATGTACTGTCCCTTTAAAGCTTGATTCAAGCATCGGTAATCCAAATTGTGATTTGAATGTTGATTTTACCTATGGATAATATTTAAGATTGACTCAATATTGTCCATTGCTATTCACATATAATTCATGGAATTTTCATACACTAGCATTGGATTTTGACGAAAATGAATTAGTGGATTAAGCCCACATATGTTTTAAAAATGAATTGGTAGGTTAAGCTCACTCACATAGTTATGACAAGAATGTAATCACCTAAATCTCTATGATATTGACTCGTTGAGCATATTGGGTGTTTAACACTTCATTGGAACTTGTGAATTGGCTATTCTTATGCATAAAAAGTATGATATGAATTTTGATTTGGCTTTTGAGCCCCAGTATGAATGATTATAAATATGTTTGGATTTTAAGCTCAAGCATGCATTAAAGGATTTGAAATGGCTTGCATCTCTTTTGAAATCATGTGTACATATATATATATATATATATATATATGTATATATATATTCTTGTGGGATGATGAATTAGCACCGATGAGATAGGAGGCATCATAGATATCCCCAAGGATCCTCTTCCTTTCTCTTGGACTATGTGTCAGCACAGGTATATGTATATGGTCACCCTCACAAAAATGGGAGACCCATAAGTTGTGGTTACAACATTGGTATGATATGATATGAATTGAAAATCCAATTCAAAATTGGAGACTCATAAGGAAGGTTATTTCTTCGAAATAGGAGGCCCGTAAGGAGAAGTATCATTTCCCTTTGGCAAGTATACCACCTCTTTTCCTGTGTAGGGATAACATTGGGATTCCAAGTAATAGCTCTCATGGTCTTACATGTCAACTGAGGTCGCATCCCCTCTTTAAATAAACTCTATGCATCTCATACATCATGGATTTCATGGCATATTGTTATATACCCTTCTCTGGATATATTCTTATTTTTATATTATGTACCCTTATCTTCTAACATTGAATGCAAGTTCGATAAGTCATATGCATTGCATGCCCACATACTTAGTACATTCGAAAGTCATAATGTATACTTTTGCCTACATAACCTAGCCATGTAGGGACGAAGACTACCTTCATCCACCATTTGACGGCTAGATCAGATTTGAGAAAGTGTTGTGGAGAGTCTTATCTTCGAGGACAAACCACCATCTATCTACCTCATGTTGCTTCCATTTTGCTATTTACTTTGAATGAGCCTGGGACATGTCTTGGCCTCCATCCTATTCTATGACTAGAGGTATTGTTGGACATCTTTGTTATGTGATGATATTTGGGGATTATGATTATGGCTATCCAATGGATATGGATAATATGATTCGATTATCATATAATGTGTATGTATGTTATGATATGAAAGTGTGGAAGATCCTAAGTCTTGTATTGCCACCATAGAGTGAGTCATGCTTACCCACCCCTTAGTCCCTATGTGCGATATATATTGTGAATCCATGTCAATCCCTATCTTCATGATATCCTCATAGCATAAGTCCTACTTTCCCGTCCCTTAGAATATGATGTTTACTATTCCATAATAGCTTCTGAGCTGATGATGTGTGAATGGATGCTACGAGGCTTGTTTGGGGACTCTCGGATTCCTATTCATCATGTCACTCCTAAACCCTTGGTCTGAGTCGCGACTGAGATGGTATCAGAGTACTAGGTCTATAAATGTTCCTCGAAGTCTAACATGTCATGTCATGTCAAGTAGAGTCTTATTCATAGATATGAAGCGAGCCACATCTATGGGTAGAAGGCTATAAGATGTTTTAGGAAATATTTCACTTTTTCATGATTCTTATCATGTCATGGAACGTGTCTTAACATTTCCAATCTCCATCCCTCTCTAAAGATTAGGGAGAGTTACTTTGGGCCCATAATGCAATCCAGTCAAGGAAGATTTTGTAGTTAATCTTATTGATGAAGTCAAAATGGAGTTAGTAAAGGATATGTATTGTTTGACAAGATCAGGGAACTGGGTTGAGTGAATCTAAATATGGTTTCATTCATGTTCAAAATGGGACTGAATCTTCTATGGTTGTTGATGTCAAGCCAAAGAAACACTTATACCCATCATTACTTGTGTTGAAGAGGTTGGTTGCTGAAAAGAAAGTAGAGGTTTTCTCCCAAGGGGGAGATAGTGTGCTTCGATATCAGGATCAGTTGTGTATCCCAGATGTTGATGATCTTAGAAAGCTAATCATGAGTGAAGCCCATAACTCTCATTATTCCATACATACGGGATCTACCAAAATGTATCGGCACTTGAGAGAAATGTATTGATGGCATAGTATTAAGAAGGATATAGCTAGATTTGTATATGAATGCTCTAATCATCAACAAGTGAAGGTGGAACATCAAAAGGATGATTGTTTGGCCCAAAACATTGAAATCTCTACTTGAAAAGAGAGAAAGAGAATGTGGACTTTGTGATTGAGTTTTCCATTACCAGAAGAAATCAGACTACATGTGGGTGATGGTTGGATGAATGACCAAATCGACTCATCTCTTATCAGTTAGGACTTCTTTCAATGTTGAGGACAATACCAAGTTATATATTTTGGGGTTGGTTAGACTGGGTGGTGTGCCTACTTCTTATTATATTAGATTGTGGTACCCAATTTAATTCTCACTTTTGAAAGTAATTTCAAAAAGGGGCTTGGCATTAAGGTGAAGTTTAGTACCATTTTTCTTCCTCAATCCAATGGACAAGATGAAAGGACAATTCAAACTTTGGAGGATATGTGTGGGACTTGTGTGTTAGAATTCAAAGGAAATTAGGGTGATCATCTACCACTTATTGAGCTTGCTTACAACAATAGCTTTCATGATAGCATTGGCATAGCACCATTTGAGGCTTTATATGGTAGAAGGTGTAGATCTCCTGTGGGGTGGTTTGAGTTAGATAAAATTACTTTGATAGGCCTGGATTTAGTGTTGGAGGCTAAGTAAAGAGTGAAATTTCTTAGGGAAAGGTTTGATGATGGCTCAAAGTCACCAAAAGACCTATTCATATGTTAGGAAGAGAGATCTCGAGTTCCATGTTGGTGATTAGTGTATGTGAAGGTCTCACCTATAAAGGGTGTAATGCATTTTGGTAAGAGGAGCAAGTTGAGTCCCCAATATGTAGATCCTTACAATATTGCTAAACGAATTGGGAATGTGGCTTATAGGTTAGATTTGCCTCCGAATTTGAGTTTTATTCATCCGATTTTCCATGTTTTTATGTTGAGGAAATTGGTTAGCGATCCTAGTATCATTGTGCATTGGAAGGTGTTGTGGTTGAGGATAACTTGTCATATGAGGAAGCTCTGGTTGAGATTTTTGATAGGCAAGTGAAGCAATTTTGCAACAAGGATGTAACTTGTTAAGGTGCTTTGGAGAAATCCACATGTAGAGAGTGCTACATGGGAGGTAGAGTTAGACATGACGAAACAATATCCCCATCTTTTCCAATCAACTCAAGCCTAAGATATTAGGTTCTTCCTTTTTCCGAGTGATCCAAATTCATCTACTCTTTCATTTCATGAAATGACATGCATACATGTGCATGAAATTGATTTAAAGATGTATTGAATGACTTAAAGATGTTTTGATATGTGTTTTAATTTACGATTTTCAAATGATCAAATATGTATTGTATCTTGTGTTTGGATGTTTCATGTACTAAGTCAAGCCTTTCAAGCCTTGTTTTACCACATTTGAGGATGAATATTCCCAAGAGAGAGATTGGCATGACTCAAGCCTAGGGCCTAGACGTGACACAGTGAATGGGGACCCAAAGGGGCCCCAAACAAGCCTCTTAGCATATCATTTACACATCCTTGGTCGTGGAAGTAATTAAAAAACATTAAGAGAATAGAAATAAGGATAGAGGGACTAAGAAAAGTCTCTAATAGAATAAATCATCAAAAGAGTCAAAATTCAAAGTATAAATACATAACTTGTCCAACAACACCTTTTGCATAGATTGGGCGTAGGCCAAGACAACTATCCAGGCTCATCCTCATAGTCATAAGCGTCTAAACAAAGAAAAGAGTCTTTACAACATAGGATCAATAGCTATTGTCCTCATAGTTGAGGACACACCAAGCTTGCTTCAAGGGATAGTAGTAGATACGTGGAAGAGGATGATCAAATGGAGCTCTGGTTACGATATGGTAAAATCATATAGGCATAGAGTATGCATTAGTTCGTTTGAATATATTAAGTATGTAGGATGCAATGCAATGAGAGATAGGTAACATAATCAAAATGCATATACATAAGCAAGAGATGGTATATTAGCAACATGGCATGCATGATCTATGCTTGAAGTAAAACATGCTTATATAAAACATATTACATGTATATTAAGAGACCATCATTATGGAATCCAAGGCCTACCACCCCCTTGGAGAGGCGATTGAGGTGTCAATCCCTCAATTGGTTGATGGTTGTCACACCTTACCATCTATGGTGATTGAGGCATAGTACCCCCTCAATAAGGTGGGGTCATTTGCAAAACTGTAGATACTTTTCATGAAATCAATACATATATACCTTTCTTTCATCATCATAAAGTCACACAAATCATAGGTCATACAATAGATCATCAATAACTCAAGAACCATAAACCAGACATTTTATGAAACACTTGGCGGGTATATAATGCTACTTCAAAATCATGCAATTCAAGAGTGAAATCATGTGAGAAAATTTAAATCAACCCACCAACACTTGGTAAAACCCTCATGCAAGATACATTAAAACCCTTTCTCAAATCTCATCATAGTACATAGATTCATAGCTCAAAACATGCTTAAGCAATCCACATTTTAAGAAATCTCCAACATAGTTTATAACCAAGTTCATAGTAAGAATACCCATAAGTAAATCAACTTGAAAACATGTAATTTGTATAAAAAAGAAGGTTGGGCACCATGGGTGAAAGGATCCAGTGGTTGAAACCCACATACCTCAACTTTAGAGATTCCCTTGATGAAGATTGGAATGAGAACTAGAAGCTTGAGTGGATTCCTTAAGATTCGAAATGAGTTTGGGACACTTGAATTTTGGATGAAATATTTGTTTAAGTGTTTGAGAGGGTTTAGGGGAATGTCTTGAATGATATGAGGTTGAAAATGACTAAGCATAGGTGTTTTTATGCATAGGAAGGGTTAGGCCCAAGACCCAAAGGCCTTGGGCTGAACAAGAAATAACTGGAAACATTTAACGCTGGTCCTCATCCTGGTTGCATTGGTCATGCTAGGAGCGCGGATGACACTGGATAAGGAATTTCTGAGAAAATAAAATTTTGATACAGTTGCTCTGAAATCAGAGTCAGACCCATTTCTCACTCAATTTTTCCCCCTTATCATGAATATAAAGTCGAATTTTTGATATCGTGCACAGATTTTGAGATATATAGAAATTACAATTATGGGCATTTTCGAGACACATTTTTAGGCACTTTTTTTAAGGCATTTCAATATTTTCTCCTTGCGAACATTCGTCCTCGGATGTCAAAGACACATATATGAGAGAAATAATCAAGATGAGTTCAGCCCAACACATGAATGCAACAATGCACTAAAACATCATTTTAAAATCTCAACATAAGAGCCAAAATCACCATGAGTTTTTCAACATAAATATGAATGCATGCAATGACATAAGGGCTGAAACATAAGGCTTGAAATCACATAAGGGACTTGAACTAGTACCTTAGGCTTGAGTAGAATAGAAGTGATAGGGATATCACTTTGGCATGTCCGCCTCGGCTTTTCATGTAGCACTCACAACTTGTTGGTTTCTCCAAAGGACCTTGACGGAAGCAATAACCTTGTTCCTCAACCTCTTCACTTGTCTAAACAAGATTTCACCTGAACCTCTTCATAAGTAAAATTGTCTTCAACAACACCCACAATGCCAAGAGGCACAATGGCACTTAGGTCACCCATACACTTCCTCAACATAGACACACGAAAGACTAGATGAACCATACTCATATCATTGGGCAACTTCAACTCATAGGCCACCTTACCAATTCTCCTCAACACTCTATAAGGACCAACAAATATTGGATTCAATTTACCGTTCTTATCAAAATGAACCACACCCTTCATGGGTGAGATCTTCAAATAGACCTAATCAGCAACCTTAAATTCAAGATCCCTTCTCCTTACCCTCGACGTAGGACTTTTGACGACTTTAGGCTATTTTCAATCTCTCTCTTATCAATCTTACCTTCTCCATGGCCTCCAAAACTAGATCCAGACCCAATAAAGCTATCTCTCCTACCTCAAATAATCCAACCAGGGACCTACAACGTCTACCATAGAGAGCCTCAAAGTAAGCAATACCACTGCTAGAATGATTGCTATTGTTGTAAGCAAACTCAATGAGTGGAAGATGATCATCCCAACTACCCTTAAATTCCAATACACAAGCTCTAAGAATATCCTCAAGAGTTTGGATAGTTCTTTCAGCTTGGCATCCGTTTGAGGATGAAAGACTGCACTAAGCTTTACCTTGGTACCAAGACCTCTTTAGAAGGACCTCCAAAAGTGAGAAGTGAATTGAGCACCATGATCTAATATGATAGACAAGGGCACCCTATGCAATCTAACCAATTCATGAATGTACAATCTAGCGTATGCTTCAGCCCCATAAGTAGTCTTAACCAGTAGGAAATGAGCCAACTTTGTCATTTTATTAACTACAACCCACATAGAATCAAAACTCTTGCTAGTCTAAGGCAATCCAACCACAAAATCCATGTTAATTTCCTCCCACTTCCAAGTAGGAATCTTGATATCTTGGGTTAGGACACCTGCCCTTTATATTTGGCTTTCACTTGTTGGTAATTATGGAAATTGGATACAAGCTTAGCAATATCTCTCTTCATGCCACCTTACTAAAACACTTCCCTCAAATCTCTATACATTTTTGTAGATATGTGATGAATAGAATAGGAAGAATTATGATCCCCATCGAGAATGTTCTCTCTCAAGTCATCAACATTAGGAACACACAATCTACTTTGGTACCTAACGTCACCGTCTCCCCTTTGGGACAAAACTTCCACCTTACCGTCTCTCACCAAAGCCTTTAACTCTAGCAAGGCGGGGTCAAGATCTTTCTTTGCCTTCACCTCCTCAATCAATGATGATTTTGAGCCATCAACAACCACAATACCACCATCATCCACCTCTTCCAACCTAACTCCCAATCTAGACAACCGATGAACCTCTCTAGCCACCTCTTTGACCCGACCATCAACCTGTGCTAGGCTACCCATAGACACCCTACTCAAAGAATCTCCCATAATATTAGCTTTATCGGGGTGATAATGCACACTTATATCATAATCTTGAAGAAGCTCTAACCACCTTCTTTCTATCAAGTTGAGGTCTTTTTGGGTGAACACATATTGGAGACTCTTATGATTGGTAAGCAATTCAACATGCACCCCATACAAGTAATGACGCCAAATTTTTCAAGCAAATACCACGGCGGCCAATTCAAGATCATGGGTCGGATAATTCTTTTCATGCACCTTAAGTTATCTAGAAGCATAGGCTATCACCTTACCATTTTGCATCAATACACAACCCAAACCAATTCTTGAGGATCATAATACACAAAACCTAACCCTTCTGGTAGTGACAAGATTGGAGCGGAGACAAGCTTATCATTCAAGGTTTGGAAACTCTTTTCACACTTATCGATCCACACAAATTTAGCTTTCTTTTGAGTCAATTTAGTCATAGGAGAAGCAATAAAAGAGAATCCATTCAGAAACCTCCGGTAATAACCTGCTAAGCCTAAGAAACTTCTAATGTCCGATGGAGTCAAAGGTGTACGCCAATTTCTAATCACTTTCGTCTTTTTAGGATCCACCTTAATACTATCCCCGACACCATATGACCTAGAAAGGCAACCTCTTGCAACTAAAACTCACATTTGTCATACTTAGCAGACAACTTCTCTTCCCTCAATTTTTGTAGCACCACCCTCAAATGACTCACATGCTCCTCCTCACTATGGAAATAAATCAAGATATCATCGATAAATACCACCACAAACAAATCAAGGTAGGGTTTAAAGATCCTATTCAAAAGATCTATGAAGATAGTCAATAATAATAGATCACAAGGCAATAATTTATGCAAAATAAAAATGAGAATTTCTATTGACCCTTCTAGCAATAATAGATGCACCAATGGGAGTAGATACCTTATATGGTTCACACAACAATTCGGGTTCCATATGAAACTTTTTGGTAACAAAGGGGGTAACAAAAGAAAGATGGCACCTAGGTCTATCAATGCATATACATCACAATCAAAGACTTTTAACATACCGATGACGACATCGGGCACCTCATCTACCCGTTGCCTCCCTTGAAGAGCACAAAACCGATTGTGTCTTGTGGTACCACCTTGTTGACTTACCCTTCCCAAAGGATCCGCATTTGCACCCCAAGTTGTGGATGACCATCTCTATCCTTGGTTTGATTACGAGGATAATCAATATTCTTGTGATCCATTTCTCCACAACTATAGCATGCATTAGTGTCCCTCAAGCATGGTCTTTTATAGCCTTTACCACATCTTGGGCACATAGCATTAGGCACCAAACCAACACCACCTTGGACCCCTGGGTTTATCATTAGCAAACCTTCTATTTGGAGCATTTGAAGAACCTTGGCCTTGATAAAATTGGTCATCCTTGGGATCTTGGAACCTTCCTTCAAAACAGGCCCTATTGGCCTAAATAGCCCTCCTCTTTCTCAACTTTTCCCCATCTAATCATTCGGCATAAGTAATGAGGTGGGACAAGTCCATATCACCTATCAACATAGCGACATGACACTCCTTATTCACCAAATTGGATACACCCATCACAAACTTATTCATTCTAGACTTTGGCTTGGCCACCACTTGTGGGGCATATTTAGAGACTTGGTTGAACTTGAGGGCATACTCCCTCATACTCATAGACCCTTACTTCAAATTCATGAGCTCCATCATTTTGGCCTCCCTTAGCTCAAGAGGTAAGAACCGGTTGAGAAATACCACCTTAAACTCATCCCACAGGATCACATTGTTGTTCCCCTTCTCCTCCTTCAATTGAGTAAACCATATTTAGGCCACCCCTTTGAGTTGATAGGCTGCCAACTCCGCTTTCTCCTCTGATCTAACACCCATGATAGATAACAGTTTGTACAACTTATCAATGAATTCTTGAGGGTCCTCATCGACTTTAGACCCACAAAACTCTGGTGGGTTCATCCTCATGAAATCCCTTACCCTAGATGCCAGAGCTGGAGTATAAGGGGCTTGGACCCCTTGTGTCACGCCCCAAGTCCCGTTAGGACGGACCGGCACCCATTGCCGATGAGGCTCGGGAGAACCAACCTGTACTTATGCACTTCCTATACATTTTATAAAGAATTTCTATATTCAACCTGTCTATATGCAAGTGAAAAGTGATATAAGCCATAAGGAAATGCAAGTGACTAGGCCGTTGGGGCCACGGTATCGAAAGTACAAAACATAATCACACTTCAATTTACATAGTCTATAAAGCCTCTAACTAAAAGAGTATCTGATAAGGGTCGGGATAGGCCCCACCTTGAATAACTATACAATAAAAACATATAAACTTTAGACACACACAAACTCCGTAACAACCTGGACCTTAGTAACAGCAACTGAATGTCCTGTACTCTATTGGGGAGATCTACTAGCACCTGTACCTGCAGCATGAAATGCAGGTCCCCCACAAGGGACTC
>JAABOM020057630.1:0-51878 GCA_011800125.2 Solanum clarkiae
TACTTCGACAGGGTACAAATATCTAAATTTGATATTTTTAGATACTTTTTCAGACCTATTGCCAATACTAAGTAGCATTCAAAAATTTGTATCCATTTTTCCTGATATTATGCATGGATCAGGTATATCATGGCGAATTCTTCGGATTGGATCTACACACTTTTTTCGATATTTTCTTCGGTTTGCTAACTCAACGGTAGAGTACTCAGCTTTTAAGTGCGGCTAGTGTCTTTTACACTCTTAGTTAGTTTGGGCCTAACTTATCAAAGAAATTGTGATTTCTTTGGGCTCTTTTTATATCCTTCTTAAGCTAAAAATATAGTCCATTTATGATGCTAAAACATGGGCTAAATTTACACCCTTAACATGAACTTTATTTATAATCGGACTTGGATAGATTCGACTTCGGGCCTCGTCTCCATCTAGCTACCAAATTTAAGCTAATCAAGTAGTTGACTCACCTGCTAGCTTCCTAAGTCCTACAAGCACCTCACTTCTATCACTTCACTTAAGGTTGTGATCTCCTCGATTTGACTTAAAACTTGTATACACTCGACCTTCTTAAGCATTAGACGTACATATCGCCCTCTAATTTGAGATTCAAGCACTTTTGAAAATAGGCGCTAATTTGACCAAGCCATATTATGTTTCACGTGCATAGGACTAGTACATGTAAGGTGTGAGGTGTTACAGAAGTGTAGTATAACAATATTCCATGAAACCCATAATGCATGAAATGTCATAATGCTTCCATATATAGAGGGGATGTTACTTGCCATGGGTATACCTTACTCCTCCTTATGGAAACATCACCCATTTCGGAGAAGCAACATCACCTTATGGGAATACCACCATTTTGGAAAGGATTTTCATTATCATTTAATCACCTTACAGGAACAACACATATTTTAGGAAGTATTTACTTGCTCATTCACTCATCTTATGGGAACAACACCCATTCCAGGGAGTACCTTACCTTACGGGAATAACACCCATTTCGGGAAGGATTTCCATAACATTCACTCACGTTACTGGAACAACACCCATTTCAGAGAGTACCTTACCTTACAAAAACAATACCCATTTTGAAAAGGGTTTCCATAACATATCATAATCATCCTCAAAGAGCATAAACTTTTGATGTGAGGTCATCATCCCACGGAAATATACACATATATATATATATATACATATATATACACATGCTTTTAGTAGGAACATAAGTTTTTCAAATCATAACTATGCATACTTAGGCCTAAAGGTCAAATCACAACTCATGCCCTACTTTCATGCATATGACTAGCTCATTCATAACGATGCGTTCATCAACATAATTAGGTCTTAGCCTACTTCCTATCCTTCATAAAAATTAATGCTCATATATGCATATACCATAAATGATGAGAGATTAGTATGGAAAATATATTCAATCTTAAATCAATAATTTAATATGAAGTTCAAGAAAATCCATAAGTAAAATCCCCATTCAAATCACAATTTAGATTACCCTTGCTTAGATCAAGCTGTAAAGGGACAATGTATATTCAAATCTTCATAATAATCATGCAATTCAACATATCAGGGTTTAATTCACATTAAAATCAACAATAAAACATAGCACATATCTTAATTGAATCAAATAAACAACAATCATAAAAACTCATATTTAAAAGAAGCTAAATTTCATGAAAATCAAAGTAAAAGAGTTTGGGTCTTCATGGTTGAAAGTGACCATGAATCAATCTCACATACCTTAGCTAATCAAGAAGAAATGGAAAGAAAATTGATGAAGAAATCCTTAAGCTCTAAGACTGTCCTTCAAGGTTCATTTTAGGGGAGCTCTTAAGAGAGAGTTTGAATAAAATTTTAAGTGTGAGAATGAATTTGAATGAGAGAAGAAGAGTACTGGTTATTTGAGTGTCTTAGGATATAGAAAGTCACAAAAGATTCTTAGGAGTAGTCATAATTATGAGAACACCATTAATGAAACTAATAAGAAAATGTTGTCAGGGGTCCACTGGGAGGGTCTTATGGTCCATACCAAGTAACAGGGACTGTGTGTCCTTCAGTGATACCATACATAGTCAATAATCCACTGTCAAAGTTCTGAGATGGTGATTCCATACTTACAAGATTTCACACCACACCCATACGAAAGGTCATATGGACCGTGACAGGTTATACGGACTATATGCGATTTATGTGTGATGTGTCTTAGCCAAAATATGATTTTCAAGACCAAGGTTACATCACATAAGCCACCACACATCTCATAAAGAGCCATAAGAATCAAAAAAATTCAAGCACCATTAAGGTCATACCCAGTCTGGGTCCTTACAATAATGTTTGTGGATGCCTCTAACACTTAAAAAAATTTTAGAAAACTTACCAGGAGTCCATGAACTCCATTCATAGCCAATAAAACAATCTTCAGGCTGTAAAGTCAGGTTGTGGAACCACCATTTAGAAATTTATGCTCATTGGAATTGGTCTACGAGCTATCGTTTAGACCACAACCTGTACACTGGCTCGTAAAATCATATTTTCCCACTCTCTAGACTTGTTTGCTATATTCTAGTTCCTGCATATACTTATCAAAATAAATTATTACCATATTACTTTCCTGACTGTGACTTCAAAAATACAAGGAAAATTGCAACTAATCAGCTACCTATGTGTCCAAAACCAAAATAAAATACAAATATGAGGAAATTAAAAATACAAGCATGGGTTTCTTCCCAAGTAGCATCTTATTAAGTGTCGCGACACAACATGGACTACTTGGTTACTCAGTCTTCACCAAGTGTCCATACTTCACCTATCTTGATTTCATCTGTGTTGCCAAAATATGGTTCGATTCTCTAGTCATTGACTTTGAACCTCGTGCCATCATTGTTTGGTGTAAGACATGTGTGACCTTATAGGGATCCAACCACTGGTACTTGAGTTTGCCAGGAAATAACCTCAACCTTGAATTGAATAAAAGAACTAAGTATCGTGGCACAAACTAATGGTGCTCAATGTGACGATCAAGATACAGCTTCATCCTTTGATTGTATAATGTTGATCTCTCGTATGTCCTCAATTGAAACTCATCAAGTTTGTTGAGTTGTCTCAACCTCGAAGTAGCAACATCATGCCAATCAAAGTTTCTTTCTTGATCTCCCATATCGCTTTGTGCTCAAGCTTTAAAGGTAGTGACAAGCTTTATCAAAAATAATTTGGTAAGGAAACATGCTTATGAGAGTCCTCAATACATTATGGTACGTCCACAATGTATCATCTAGCTTTCGCGACCAATCTGAATCCATTGTCCTAGAAAGAATCTACTTAATCTCTCTATTAGATACCTCAACTTGCCCACTCGTATGTGGATGTTAAGGAATTGCAACACTATGTATCACCCCATATTTCTCTAGTAGAGCTTTATACAATCTATTACAACAGGGTAAACCTCCATCACTTAGATTGCCTGAGGAGTGTCAAACCACGAGAAGATATTCCTCTTGATAAATGTTGTGACACTTTTACCTTCATTGTAAGGTAGTGCAACTGCTTCCACCTATTTCAAAATGTGGTGTACAACGACTAGGATGTAATCATTCCATATGAACTAATGAAAATCCACGTAAAGTCTATACCTCATACATCAAATAACTCAACAACCATAATAGGGTTAAGCGAGAGCTCATGCTTTCAGGAAATTACACTTTCTTTTTGGCACTTCTCCCATGCTTTGGCGTAGTCATGGGTATCTTAGTGAATAGTTGGCTATTAGTAGTCGTACTGCAAGATTGTATGTGTTTTTTGAATACCACTATGATCCCCGCCGACTAATGACAAGAATGCTCATCATCTCAACCTTACGAATACAATGACGAATAATCCTATCTGCACAGACATGAAACAAATATGGTTCATCCCAAAAGAAATTCCTCACACTAGATATGAACTTTCAATACTGGTGGGAAGTTAGATCAAGCGACACTACATCACTGACTAAGTAGTTCACAAATCTGCAAACATATCAAATCATGTGATGCAGCTATTACTCTCTTATCAGGGAATGCATCATTGGTCTCCAATCCATCTTCAAACTTAGCCATAGACTCATCCTTGAGTCTTGATAGGTGGTCAACAATTTGACTCTCTGTCCCTTTTTCTGTCAATTACCTCGAAGTTAAACTCTTGAAGGAGAAGTACCCATCGAATCAACTTTGGGATAGCATCTTTATTCACCATTAAATATCTCAATACTGAATGATCAGTATGCATAATGAGTTTGGCTCCCAACAAATATGACTTGAACTTCTTAAATACAAAGACCACTATGAGTAACTTTTGCTCTATGATAATATAATTCTTTTGTGTGGCATTGAGGGCTTTATTGGCATAGTAGATGGGATGTAATATCTTCTCTTATGCTTTATGACTCCAAACCAAGTGCTACCTCACTTGTATCGCACATGATCTCGAAGGGTTAAGTCTAATCTATGCAACAATGATAGGTACCAAAATCAATTCCTATTTCAACACATCGAATGCCTTTATACAAAGATCATCAAACACGAACTTAGTATCTTTCTCAAGTAGTTTGCACAAGAAATTTGCAGTCTTTGAGAAGTCTTTTATGAACCGTTGTTAGAAGCTTGTATGTCCCAAGAAACTCCTCACACCTTTTACAGAGATAGATAGAGAGAGCTTCTCAATAACCTCAACTTAGCCTTATTTACCTGAATACCTTTAATGGAGATCCTGTGTCCTAGCACGATATCTTCCTTCACCCTAAAGTCACACTTCTCCTAATTTAACATAAGGTGACACTCTTTACACCACTTCAACATGTCATTTAGATGATTTAGGTAATCCTTGAATGAATCCCTAATAATGCTGAAATCATCCATAAACGTAATGTGTTATCAAAATACATCACATTTGATGCCTAAACTTGAGATTTTGTGTGTTCTCAATGCGATATTTATGGTTATTATGTGTATTTTTGTTTGTTTATACATGAAAAGTAGGTTGGCACAATTTTGAGAAAAGTTGCACGTTCTGGTGGTTTTTGAAGACATAAGAGACCCTCTACGAGTCGTAGCTCCGTATACAAGTCGTAGAGGGTCTTATGAAGATTTTCAGTGTTGAAGCAAAAACTGAATTTCATCTACACGAAACCCCATTACGAGTTGTAGATCATTCTACGAGCCGTATTGGAAGGTTTTGTAGAAATTTCCAGTGTTTTCCCGTGTCGGACCAAGTGCTGCAGATATGGACTTCGAGAGGACAATACAAGTTGTAGATCAGACTATGACTTGTCAAGATGGTTTGTAATAGTGAAGTCCAAAATCTAATAAGCTAAATACGAAAGCCCGATTACGACTCGTGACCCTAGTTACGAGTTGTAACTGCAAGTCATAGGGTGCACTGACTAGTTTTTCTAATTATTTTAGGGACTTGTTTATAAACACTATAAATAGTAAATATTAGGTCATTAAGTGCAGGTTTCATAGTTTTTCAAAGAGTACAGCAGACTTATAGTAGAGAGCATGAAAACTAGAGCATTTTTAGGGTTTATTTTTAGAGATTAAATTTTGGAGAAGAGATTCATTTGTGGATTCAAGTCATCTTTCAATCTTCTGATTCTCATACAAATTGGGATTTTTTGTTCTTCAATCCTTTAGGGTAAGTGATTAAACATGTCTTCTCCATTCATTGTTTCTTTATTTTCCCAAAATATGAGTAGCTGAACCCACACTTAAGATTGTGGAAACCATGAAGATCTGACCAAATAGATCTGGATTATTTGCAATTCTTAGAATGGGTATTTGCGTGTATTAATTAATTCTCTTCATTTTGCATATTTTCTAGTGGTGCCCGACATTAGAACTTGCCTAGTATTACCTTCCTGATCCAGGTGGTATTGAATAGACAAAAAGATTGATTAATAGGATTTGATGATGTGTTCTTGTCTAATCAACCGAACTAAACCAAGGGGAGGTTGACTAGGACTATGGGTAATGGTTAGTTTAGCACACTATGGAGATGAGCCAAGTCTCATAGTGAAATTTGACCTTCACCTTTGACCAAAGGGTTGGAAGAACTTAAATTACCGTCCTGCATGCGATGTTCTAGTTAAGAATTGTGATATCCTGGGACGTTGAGTTATTGAATCATGGGGAAAAAAATACCTAAGTTGCTCTCCATTATTGATTTTCTTTCATTTTAGTTAGTTTATTTTAATTCCTTATCAATCATTGCCATCCCCCCCCCCTTTTGAGAATTGAGTTAGTTAATATTTGAATTGTTTATTAGTGAACCAATTTGGAAAGTCTCGTATTCCCTATGGGATTCAACCCTAAACTTTGTTAGGTTTATTACTTTGATATTCATTTTGACTTCAAAAAAGAGGTGTATCTTGAGTGTAATCAAAGAAATGGTGTCGTTGCCAAGGAATACGATGAGACTTTGATTGAACTCACTAGTAGTATAATTCAAGTGTTAATTTCTTAGTTCTCTAGTATTTTACTTTTGTTTTTGTTTTTGTTTGTTTAGTTTCTTTGCAGGGTATACTAGGTATTATATGCCCAATACAAGAAGTCAAGGCGATTCCTTAACTCCATTTATCTTAGAGATCCAACGGGTTACAAGAAGAATGGCTCAAGAAAATGCTAATATCGTGGTTAATGAAGCTCTGAACCATAATTATGATGTTAATGATGGGGATGACAATCCACCACCTTTGGAGATAGGCCACAACCTAGGGACTTCAGTCAGAATGCTTATGGGGAACTAATATATATTGAACCCATGGACATGGATATAATGGGAGCTATAGTGTTCCCACCATTACTGGTCGATACTAAGTTCACAGTGTCAAGTGGATTGCTCTAAATGCTTCAAAATCAGGGTTTGTTTGTGGGTCTACCTTCTGAAAATCCTCATAGCCATCTACATAATATAGCTTTTGTTTGCAAGAGTGTGATAGGGATGCAAATTCTCTCCATGGATGTTGTTAGATTGCATATGTTCCCTCTATGTCTTACTGGTAGTGCAGCGGTGTGGCTATCGGAACTCCTACAAAGCTTGATCATCAGTTGAGCAGATTTACAACAGGCCTTTTTTGGAGAGGTACTTCTCGAGGTCAAAGAAGCTCAAATTAAAAGATCAAATCAACAATTTTAAGCAATTACCTGTTGATTCAATTAGTACAGCATGGGAGAGATTTACAAAGTATTTGAGAAGCATCCCAAACCACAAAATTGTTGATGATGCCTTGGTAGAGATCTACTACCGTTCCCTCCATAAAAATAGTCAAGCTTGTGCCGATACTATAATGGGAGGCATGTTCTTGGATCAACCATTCACAAGGATTGCCGAGAAAATGAAACAAGTGGTCAAAACCAACCGTGCATAGGGGAAAAGAGAAATAGTATCTACCAAGAATTCTTGTGTTCTGAGTGTGGGTTTGAAGCAAGCGAAGATCAATGAGGAGATTATGTAATAGCTTGCCCAAATTCATACCGGTATGGAGGTTATGGTCAAACAAAGTCAAGAAAAAGTGCATGTGTAGTCCATCAACCTCCTCGAGCATCCATGTATGAAGAGCATTATTATGATGAGGATGTTTGTTTTGTGAGTGATTAAGTGGTGGGCTTCCGAAACAATGCCCAAGGGTCCAATTCAGACTATTAGTGTCAAGGGTCTAGGAACCAAGGCCAAAACTACAATCGAGAAGGTTCTTATAGAGATAACAGAGGTGGTTATTATGAGAGGAATAGGGTTCCAAAAGCTGAGTGGGGTAAAAGACATAGTTTTAGGGATGGTCCATATATGACACCCCATAGTCGTGATGCCGGGGCAAGTAATTCCAGGATTAAAGAGATGTTTGACTGATTGTTAAAAAAAGTGGAGACCCAATATGAAACTTTATGGGGGATGAAGACTGATATTTCAAGCATTAACCAAAAGATAAAGTCTCATTCGGTGGCCATTAAGCAACTTGAGCAATAATTCAGTCAAGTGTCTACTCAGTTGAATCAATGACAAAAAGGTACATTGCCAAGCAATACGGTTCAAAACCTAAAGAATAAGGGGTATTATATGGCAATCACGACTAGGGGAGGTAAGAGTACCATTGATCCTCTGATGCCAATAGGTGTAGATGATATACATGAAGAGATAGTTGCAGAAAAGGTTGTGAATGATGGAGAGGACTATGTTAAATAAGGGGTAAGCGTTGAAGCAGTTGAAGAGTCAAAGAAGTATAAGACCATCCCAAGGCCTCCTCCTCTCTTTCCCCAAAGACTCAAACAAAATAAGAAGGATGGAAAGTTTAAACATTTCCTCTCCATGTTGAAGAAACTATCCATTAACATTCCCCTAATCAAAGCATTAGAGAAAATGCCCAGTTATGCTAAATATATGAAGGATTTGGAGACTAAGAAGCACACGGTAATCCAAGAGCTTTCACAAGAGCTCTAACATTTTAGTGTCATTACCACTAAGTCCTTAGTCCAGAAAAGGGAAGACCTCGACATTCACCATCCCTTGTACCATTGGTGATGTAGAGTTTGCAAAGGCTTTGTGTGATTTAGGTGCTAGTATAAACTTAATGCCCCTTGCAATTTTCAAAAATCTTGGTTTAGGTTCCGCGACTCCTACTAGAATGAGGTTGTTAATAGCGTATAGAACAATCAAAAAATTGGGAGGAATACTTTACGATGTGTTGGTGAAAGTTGACAAATTCATATTTCTAGCATATTTTGTGATTCTTGATTGTGAAGTTAATTTTGAGGTCCCTATTATCTTTTGGAGACCATTTCTAGCCACAGGGAAAGCTCTGATAGATATGGATTGTGGTCAACTCAGATTTAAGGTGAATGATGAAGAAGTAGTTTTTGATATCCGTCAAACTATGAAGCATTCAGATAAATTAAAAAGTGAAGTTTGGACAATTGAGAAATTCTGAGTACTCAAGATGTCTAAGTCGTGTTGCAATAATAAATCAGGTGCTACTTGGGAGGCAACCCAAGGATTTTTTATGATTTAGCATAGTTTTGAGTTTATATTAGTCTCTAAATTCTAAATTGGTTGTTTATTAGTGATTTGATTGTTATTTCTGACATTGAGTTTGTTGCATCTACGGTGCAAGTACATTTTATAAAGCTCCCATAAGTTCACAACAAAGATTGCAGGTTTTGCTGAGAATTGCATCTGATACAGTCCCTATTACTAGGTTTATGAGTTGTATTGTACTTTATGACTTATAATCCTATCTCATAGAGAGTTACAGAGAGTAGGTTAAGTGTGAATTCTATCTATGTGCCAACTTTACGAATCGTAGACTAAGTTACGAGTCGTGAATAGGGTTCGTAGAACCCAGGTAAGTTTCTAAATATTTTTCTAAGTATTGAGTGGTCTATGAGACCAGTACTTACGAATCATAGGCGAAGCTACAACTCATAGTCAGGATTTCGTAGATCAGATCCAGTGAATTTAAAGCATTGACCTGTTAAAGTATAAAAGGGGGTCAAAATTAATTTGACCCATTTTTTACCCTAATTACCGACATATTTCCCCCTTATTCCTTTCCCCCATTAATTTCGATCATCTTCTCTAGTGATTGTGACCCAATTTCAGCAAGAGAATCTGGCAACTAGGGTTTCTTCATTAGTCATCTTCATTTTCTTCCTCAAGTTCATCTACACGCTTGGTAAGTTTCTTGGTTTAGTTTTAACTTCTAAATTTACCTTGATTTTGAAATTTTGAGTTGGTGAATATAAATAAGTTAGTCTGTAGGCATTTGATTCTTGCTTGAATGTGAGTTGTGAATGCGAGACTAGGGTTGCTATAAATTGAATTGATTATTTATGACCTAAGTCAAGTGCTATATCTTTGATATTGTAATTGAATGCCTATGATATATGATCCTTGTTTAATTGAATGGTTGTTAATGGGTTATGACTGTAAATTGAGTTTAGTTAGACAGGAGTGTAATTATGTTTGGGCTATATTGAACTAGTCAGAATCATAAGGTGATTGATTCTTATTGTACCTGTTGAACATACCCCAGACTTGGTGGGTGGTGATATAGGTGCATGTTTGAATGAATTTGGGGAAGAATGAAATTATTGAGTATTGATTGTTAAATCCTATTCGATGGGGTAAATTTGTTTTGAAAACATGTTTGGGATACGGGTTAATTTGTGCTTAACATATGAGTGTTCATATATTTGCTTCGATGCTGGTAGGATAGTATTTCAATTGTTCGTAAGGTCCATGTGACGAATTGATGTATATCAGGTACCTGGAAATTCTAGCTCACAAGAGTTTTTGACGACTCATAGATGAGTCTCCGAGTGGTAATTTCCCCTCGTGGAAAGTTCCAATGATTTGATTTTTTGAATATTCATCATATGAGACCTTCTATAAGTCATAGATGGGTCTCATGGACTCTTGCCTGTTTTAATCTTGCTCCCTGAAACTTTATACAAAACCTGTTTATAACCCATAATCCAAGTTATAAGTCGTAACTGGCTTTTATACCATCTTCTAGTGTTCGATATTGTTTGGCACCTCTGGTTTGCGGAACCATTACACGACTCGTATTTCCAACTATGACTCGTAATTGGCTTCCGTATTACCTTTCTGCAACTGATCTAATTCATTTATCTTGTTTTTCACTTATTGATTATTGGGGATTATGATAGTTTATTGTATTTATTCTTCAGGTGTTATGGCCCTAAAGGGAAAACGCTCAAAGATTGAGGCATTAAAAAGAAGCTCATTGATGAGCCTACAAATGAGGAGCATTTGGGTTGCAAGCAGACCCAACTAAGTGGGTCATTGGAGGTTGTTAATGTTCATCTAGACCAAGAGGCTGGGGTGCCTCAAACTAGAGCTACAGCAAAAGCTACACAAACTCAGGCTCATGTTGATAGTCCTTCCCAATCTGATGAGGAAGGCAATGGTCAGAGAGACAAAGTTTTCATTCTCAATCTTTCTGGTACACCCCAGATGACTCCTTCAGGCACGGAGTCTAATTTAGAGGAGGGCTCCCAAGTTAGAGAAGATGCATATTCCTTCATCGCCCCATCATCTTCTTCAGCACCGGACCCTATTACTCACTATTGGGTATCGATGTCATCGAGGCCATATTTACAGAGGGTCTACAACAAAAAGGGAAAGGCAAGGCAAGATCGTAAGGTCGAATTATGAGGAGGCCCGGGTGATTGCTCATAGATTGAGCCATGTCCAAGGACGAGAGGACACAATGACACGATATGGCTCAAGTGGTTGGCAGATACGCTTGGACGATATGCACGGCTTATGGTACGTGAATTTTATGTATCTTATCTAGCCACTATTTTCATGATCTTCCCAAAGGGAATAAGCCTCTCGTATAGCCGAGATTGAGAGAGGTACTAGTGAGAGGGCGGAAGGTCGATATTTCAGAGCAGATGATCTGTCATGTACTTTTCGATCTCGAGTGCCAAGCTCTGAGATTGACTACAGAGTTGGATTATAGATTGAGTCAGGCTAGAACTGCATTGATTTCAAAGGATTTAGTACAGAGGACCAAGTTGTAGAGATGGGTGGCTAGTCACATTACTGAGTGTGGTCCAGAGCCTGCCTGGGTCACCAAACATACAGAGTCTATTGTGAAGGCATCACTCTCTTTCTTCGTCAAGTTTTGGTGGGTGGTAGTTAGATCTCGTATCCGGCCTACGCTAGCAGATGATATACTTACACAAGAACGAGCGGTATTGGTTTCTAGAATCTTGGCTGGCTATGATATTAATTGGACCCGACTCATAGTGGAACAGATTCATAAGTTGGTGCTCAAGAGGGCCACTTGTATTCCATTTCTGATCTTGATCTATAGATTCTGCATCGAGTCTAAGTTGTAGATATTGCATCATCATTACCACTTGGTATCAGCCCTACATTTACTAGATCCAAGACAGATAAAGGCTGATGAGAACCCTGTGGTGGTATCAGCACCACAAAAGGGCTCGATGACTGCCCCTACTACTACCCAGGCTGCTACTACTGATGAGAGATCCCAGCAGCCTGAGGCAGTCGATGTTGAAGGGGGTCCTACTATAGCTGCTCCTGCACCAGAGGCTAGTACTTCACAGACTCCTACACCGGGCATGGTTCACGTGTCCGTAATTTCTATTCAGGCCATGGACCAGCGATTATCACGGACTGAGGCATGATTGTCTCGGCTCATTCAACAGCTCAGGCCATGGGTCTGGCAGACTGTTACAGACTCAAAGGATCAGTGCAAGGCATTCACCCTATCTACTGTTTAGGATTGTGTTTCCATAGTGGATGCCTGGATTGTTGCCTTTGAGGACCGGGTGCAGAAGAGGTTAGCTGAGTCCCGACCATCAGATTTGTCAGCCATACATGAGGAGATTGAAAATATTAGGGCTGACGTGACTTCTTTACTAACGATGCCAATTATAGTTCTAGAGTCTAACCTTCGGAGCTGCTATTTGATCTATTTGCCACAAAGGATCCCATACAGCCATCCCATGGGAAAAGACCCCTTATGGTGGGTGATGAGACATAGGAGAGGCATATGCGTCCGAAGATCTCTGAGGTTGATGATGAGGAGGCAAAAGATGAGCTTGAGTATTGAGGCGACAAGAGCAGTTGAGACTAGCCTAGGAGCATGGGTATTGGCCCATCGGGACAAAATGCGGCTGCACCACAGACTACCCCACGGGAGGGAGATGACTTGATGTAGCTCAAGAATTGTGCTTAGGTACCAAGATATGTTTTTTCTGGATCCCTTGTATTTACATTGATTTTGATTTCATACATTGAGGACTACGTACAGTTTTTTCAATGGGGTGTGGGCAGTTATGGATCTTGTTGAAGTCTGAGTAGCTTATGGTCTATAACTACCCCAAAATCTTGATCCCGAGGTTTTCTTGCCTTTGTCCTTTTTCCTCATGAATATTTAATTTCTGTCCACCCAGCATGTCTAGAATGTTTTAGATAATATTAGTGCCATATAGTACTTGAACGCATGGCATGTACCATGTTTTGATGATTATTTTGAAATATTTTTGAACATTGGTACCACTAAAATTTTTTATTAGTAGTTAAATTGCAATCATGCATATTTGGGTGTTTGGCAATGTTTGTCTTAATTAGTGAGGGTAATTAAGATATGAAGCATGATTTATGTCATGACCCAGACCTAGGACCTAGACGTGACACGGCGAATGGAGAACTTGAAGGACCCTAAACAAGCCTCTTAGCATAACATTACACATCCTTGATCGCAGAAGCAAGTAACCAACAACAAGAGAACTTAAAATAAGGATAAAGGTCTAAGGGGTCTTTCATGGCTTAAAAGCATACAAGAGTCGAGAGAGTCAAAGCTCAAAGCATCATTGCATAACTTGTCCAACAACACCTCCAGATCTAGAGTTTAGCAGGGGCCAAACACAACTTTTCGGGCTCAAACTCATAGTCAAAATCATACAACAAAGGAAAGAAAGTCTTTTCATAACATAAGATCAAAGACATCATCCTCGGAGTTGAGGACTCACCAAACTTTGCTTTGAAGATAATACTAGCCACACGGAGGAGTAGGAGGATCAAGTGGAGCTCCAGTACCTACATGGTAATATCATGTAGGTATAGAGTATGCGTTAGTACATTTGAATGTACTAAGTATGTAGGATGCAATGCAACAAGAGATAGGCAATATAATTGAAATGCATAATTAGGCAAAGGATGGTCATCTAGCAATATGGCATGCATTAATGATACTTGAAGTAAATATGCTCATATAGAACATATTACTTGTGTAATAAGAGACCACCATTATAGAATACAAGACCTACTACCCCCTTGGAAAGGCGATTGAGGTATCAACCCCTCAATTGGTTGATGTTTGTCACACCCTACCATCCATGGTAATTGAGGTATCAACCCTTCAATTGGTTGATAGTTGTCACACCCTACCATCCATGGTGATTAAGGTATCAAGCCTTCAATTGGTTGATAGTTGTCATACCCTACCATCCAAGGTGATTGAGGCATAGCACCCCCTCAACAAGATATGGTCAACTTGTAACACTATAGATACTTTTCATAAATCAATATATAAATACATTCCTTTCATCATCATATTGTCACTTGACTCATAGGTCATGCAATAGATCATCAATAACTCAAGAACCCTAAACTAGATATTTTATCAAACACTTGGTGGGTGTGTAACGCAAATTCAAAATCATGCAATTCAAGAGTGAAATCATGTGAGAAAACTTAATGTAAATCAAGCCACCAACAATTGGCAACACCCTTATGCAAGGTACATTAAAACCCCTCATCAAATCTTATCTTAGAACATAGATTCATAGCTCAAAATATGCTTAAATAATGCACAATTCATGAAATCACATCATAGTTTATAATCAAATTCATGGTAAGAAGTACCCATAGATAAATGAACTTGAAAACATGCAACTTACATAAAAAGGAAGGTTGGGCACCATGGGTGAAAAGACCCAATGGTTGAAACCCACATACCTCAACTTTGGAGATTCTCTTGATGAAGATTGGAATGAGAACTTGAAGCTTGAGTGAATTCCTTAAGATCCAAAATGAGATTGGAACACTTGAATTTGAGTGGGATATTGGGCTAAGTGTTAGAGAGGGTTTTGGGGAATGATATGAGGTTGAAAAATGACTAAGTATAGGTGGTTTACGCATAAGAAGGCTTAGTCCCAAGCCCCAAATCCTTGAACTGAGATTAGAAAACTGGCAATAAAATGAATTACTCCGCGACGGCTCTGCGTCGCGGAGGGAACGCGCACCCTCGTTGTTTTGCACAAAACATGGGAAAATCAAATTTTGCTATGGTTGCTCTAAAATTGGGGTTATATCCATTTCTCACTCAATTTTTGCCCCCAATCACGAATATGAAGTTAGATTTTCAATATCACGCATAGATTTTGAGATATATGAAAATTACGATTATGGGATTTTCGAAGCACATTTTCGGGCACTTTTTAGGACGTTTCAATATCTCCCCCCTTGGGAACATTCATCCCTGAATATCAGAAAAAACGTATATAAGAAAGATAATCATGAAGATATCATCTCCAATAAGAATGCAACAATGCACTTAAACACCATTCTCAAAAATCTCAATATAAGTGTCAAAAAGCGTCATGAACATGTCAACATAAATGTGAATGCATGCAAACGACATAAGAGCTGATACATAATACTTGACATCACATAGGAGACTCAAATTAATACCTTATGGTTGAGTAGAATGAAAGAGATAGGGATATCGCTTTTGCATGTCCGCCTCGGCTTCCCATGTAGCACTCTCAACTCGTTGGTTTCTCAGAAGGATCTTGACGGAAGCAACATCCTTGTTCCTTGACGTCTTCACTTGTCTATCCAAAATTTCTACCGGAACCTCTTCATAAGTCAAATTATCTTCAACAAAACCCACAACATCAAGAGGTACAATGGCACTTGGGTCACCCATACACTTCCTCAACATAGACACATAAAAGACCGTATGAACCATATTCATATCATTGGGAAACTCTAACTCGTAGACTACCTTACTAATCCTCCTTAACACGCTATACCCATAAATCTTGGACTCAATTTACCCTTCTTACCAAGACGAACCACACCCTTCATGGGTGAGACCTTCAAATAGACCCAATCATCAATCTTGAATTCAAGATCCCTTCTCCTCACATCGGCATTAAATGACACCAAAGAGTGCCCAAAAATATGCCTCAGAAGTGTCTAGAATCATAATTTTTGTATATATCAAAATTTGTGCATGATATCCAAAATTGGACCTCATATTCTTGATCGGGGGCAAAATTGAACGAGAAATAGGTCTAACCCTGATTTTAGAGAAACCGTATCAAAATTCAAAAATCCAAAAATGAAAAATTCCAGTGTTGATCCGCGCCCCTGGTGCAACGCTGCTGGGGTGTGGACTAGTGTTGTTTTTGCCCAGTTTTGTTGAGTCGGTCCAAGACCTTTAAGTCTTCGGCCTAAGTCTTCCCATGTGTAAAAATACCTATACTTAGCCATATTTTGCCTTCATATCATACAAGACATTCCCAAACACTCTCTCAAACACTTAGACAAGTATTTCAACCCAAAATTCAAGTGCCAAAACTATTTCGGATCATAAGGATTTCACTCAAGTTTTAAGTCTCTATTCCCAATCTTCATCAATAATTCTCCAAAGTCAAGGTATGTGGGTTTCAACCATTGGGTCCTTTCACCTGTGGTGGCCAAGCTTCTTTTTTACTTAAATTACATGTTTCTAAGTTGATTTCACTTATGGGTCTTCTATTATGAACTTGACTATGAACTATGTTGGAATTTTGTAAAAGTGTGACTATTTATGCATATTTTAAGCTATGAATCTTAGATCTACCTAGAGATTTGATGAAGGGTTTTGATATATATTGCATAAGGGTATTACCAAGTGTTGGTAGGTGGTTTTACATTGGATTTTCTGGCATGATTTCACTCTTGAATTGCATGGTTTTACACTAGCAATAAACACCCGCCAAGTGTTTGATAAAATGTTCGGTTATGGATTCTTGAGTTGATGAAGGTCTAAAGAATGGCTTATGATTTGAATGACTTTATGATAATGAAAAGAATGTGTATATGTCTCATTTTCATCTATAGTGTTATGCGTTGACCATGCATCGCTCGGGGGAGTTATAGGCCCGGGTAACCACATTGAGGGGTTTGTACCTCGATTGCCTCACTCAGGAGGTAGTAGGCCCGTGCTACTGAATTGCGGGGTATGTATCTCAATAACCACATCGAGGGGTATGTACATCAATTTTTCTCGCTCGGGAGGTAGTAGTCCCATGCTACCATGTTGGGGGTATGTACCTCAATAATCATGTTGAAGGGTTTGTACCTCAATCACCTCTACAAGGGGGTGGTAGGACTTAGATATTCTATATTAATGGTTACTCCTTACACACGTATTACGTTCTATGTAAGAATGACTTACTCTAAGCATCATCCATGCATGTCATATCGCTATATGCTTATTTTTGCCTATGTGTGTGCATTTTGATTATGTTGTTTATCTCTCGTTGCATTACGCCTTACATATTTAGTACATTCAAATGTACTAATTCATACTCTACGCCTACATGATGTTATCATGTAGGAATCAGAGCCCTGCTTGATCCTCCTCCCCCACGTGGCTAGTGCGATCTCTCTCAAGCTAGTTGGTGAGTCCTCAACTATGAGGACATGTCTTTTGCTCTTATGTTATGCTAAGACTCGCTTTCCTTTATTTGTATGGTTTGACTTTGAGGGTAAGCCTGGTTGTTTGTCTTGTCCCCTGTCAAGTTCTATGTGTAAAAGTATTGTTGGACAAGTTATGTAATGATGCCATGAGATTGACTCTCTCTTGACTCTTTAATGTTTTATTATATGGAAAAGTTGTCTTAGTCCCTCATCCTTGATTTATACTCTTGTTGTTATTTTATTGCTTCCACGACAAAGAATGTGTAATGATATGTTAAGAGGCTTGTTTGGGGTCCCTTTAGGTTCCCCATTTGCTGTGTCATGTCTAGGCCCGGGGCTTGGGTCGTGACACGGCATATGACTTTTGTTGACTTTAGGCTGTTTTCAATCTTTCTCTTATCAACATTACCTTCTTCATAGCTTCCATAACTAGATCCGGACCCAACAAATCCATCTCCCCTACCTCAAACCATCCAACCGAGGACCTACAACGTCTACGGTAGAGAGCCTCAAAAGAAGCCATACCTATGTTAGAATGATAGCTATTGTTGTAAGAAAACTCAATGAGTGGAAGATGATCATCCCAACTACCCTTAAACTCCAAAATGCAAGCTCTAGTCATATCCTCAAGAGTTTGGATAGTTCTCTCGGCTTAGCCCTCTGTTTGAAGGTGAAAGGTCGTACTAAGCTTAACCTTAGTACTAAGACCTCTTTGGAAGGATCTCCAAAAGTATGAATTGAATTAAGCACCATGATCTGATATGATAGACAAGGGCACACCATACATTCTAACCAATTCATGAATGTATAACTTAGCATAATCTTCAACACTGTAAGTAGTCTTAACTGGTAGGAAATGAACCGACTTTGTCATTCTATCAACCAAAACCCAAATAGAAACTAAACCCTTTCTAGTCTTAGGCAACCCAACCACAAAATCCATGTTGATTTCCTTCCACTTCTAAATAGGGATCTCTATATCTTGGGCTAGGTCACCCATCCTTTGATGCTCACTTTAACTTGTTGGGACATATAGCATCCAGATACAAACCTAGCAATGTCTTTCTTCATGCCACCGCACCAAAACACTTCCCTCTAATCTCTACACATCTTAGTAGAACCGGGGCGAATAGAATAGGGAGAATTATGAGCCTCATCTAAATTATTCACCTTCAAGTCATCCACACTAGGAACACATAACCTACCTTGGTACCTAATGGCACCATCTCCCCCTTGGGAGAAAAACTCCACCTTGCCATCTCTCACTAAGGCCTTTAATTCTAACAAGGCGGGGTCAAGATCTTGCTTTTCCTTCACCTCCTCAGTCAATGAAGATTTTGAGCCATCAACAACCACAATACCACCATTATCAACCTCCTCCAACCTAACTCTTAATCTAGCCAACCGATGAACCTCTCTGGCCACCTCTTTTCCCCTACCATCAACATATGCTAGGCTACCCATAGACACCCTACTCAAAGCATCGACCACAATATTAGCCTCACCGGGGTGATAATGCACACTCATATCATAATCTTTAAGAAGCTCTAACCACCTTCGTTGTCTCGAGTTGACATCTTTTTGGGTGAGCACATATTGGAGACTCTTATGATCAGCGAACACATCAACATGCACCCCATATAAGTAATGATGCCAAATTTTCAAAGAAAATACCACAGCAGCCAACATGAGTAGGATAATTCTTTTCATCCACCTTAAGTTATTTAGAGGCATAAGCTATCACTTTACCAATTCGCATCAAAACACAACCCAAACCAATTTGTGAGGCATCACAATACATAACAAACCCTTCTGGTAGAGACAAGATAGGAACGGAGACAAGCTTATCTTTTAAAGATTGAAACTCGTTTCACACTCATCGGTCCACACAAATTTAGCCTTATTTTGAGTTAACGTAGTCATAGGAGAAGCAATAGAAGAGAACCCATTCACAAACCTCTGGTAATGAACCATTAAGACCAAGAAACTTCTAATGTCCAAGGGAGTCAAAGGTCTAGGCCAATTTCTAATTACCTCCATCTTCTTAGGATCCACCTTAATACCATCACCTGACACCACCTAGGAAGGCAACCTCTTTCAACCAAAACTCACATTTCTCATATTTGGCATACAACTTCTCCTCCCTCAAAATTTGCAATACCACCGTCAAGTGACCTACATGCTCCTCCTCACTATGGAAATAGATCAAGATATCATCAATGAATACTACCACAAACAAATCAAGGTAGGGTTTGAAGACCCTATTCATAAGATCCATGAAGATAGTTGGTGCATTGGTCAACTCAAAATACATGACTACAAACTCATAGTGCTCATACCTAGTCTGGAAGACTGTCATAGGAATGTCACACTCCCTCACTTTCACTTGGTAATACTCGGACTGAAGCTCAATCTTAAAGAAGTGACTAGACCCTTGTAGTTGGTCAAGGAGATCATCAATCCTTGGTCCAGGGTACTTATTCTTGATGGTGACTCTATTAAGTTACCGGTAATCAATACATATTCTAAGAGAACTATCCTTCCTCTTCACAAAATATATCGGTATACCCAAGGTGATTGGCTAGGCCTAATAAAATCCTTCTCCAATAAATCCATCAATTGTTCTTTCAAATCCTTTAACTCTGTCGGGGCCATACGATAAGGGGGAATAGAAATAGGTTGACTATTGGGAAGGAGGTCTATGCCAAAATCTGTTCCCCTTTCTGGAGGAACACTGGCAAGCTCGTTAGGAAAGATATCAAGGAACTCATTCACCATCAGGACTAACTCTATAGGAAGGACTTTAGACTCAACATCCCCAACCCTCGCAAGATGATAGAAACACCCATTAGAAATCAACTTTTTGGGCTATAATGCAAGAAATGAATCTGCCCTTGACCACCACATCAAGACTCTTCCACTCAAAGACGGATTCATTAGGTAATTAGAATTTGACCCTATGGGTTCTACAATTAATAGAGGCATAATATGTATGCAACCAATCCATCCCAAGAATGACATCAAAATCCACCATATCAAACTCAACAAAATCACAAGGCAATATTTTATGTAAAATGAAAATGGGACAATTTCTATAGACCTTTCTAGCAATAATGGATGCACCAACGGGAGTTAGACACCTCATAAGGCTCAACATAATTCAGGTTCAACATAAAAATTTTTGGCAACAAAGGAGTAACAGAAGAAAGAGGGCACCCGAGTCTATCAATGCATACACACTAAAATCAAGGACTTTTAACATACCAGTGATGAGATAGGGCACCTCATTAACCCCTTGCCTCCCTTAAAGAGCATAGAACCGATTGTGACTAAGGGCACCACCTTTTGACCTCCTCTTCCTATAGGAATAGCATTTGCACCTTGTCCTTGTGGATGACCATCTCTACCCTTATGTTGTGCACGTGGACAATCAATCACCTTGTGACCCACTTCAATACACGCGTAACACGCATTGGTATCCTTCAAACATGGGCCATCGTAGCCTCTACCATATCTTGGAAATCTAACATTAGGTACCACACCACCACCACCTTGGACCCTTGGGTTGTCATTAGCAAACCTTCTAGTAGGAGCATTGGTAGAACCTTGACCTTGAAGGAACCCGCCACCCTTTAGAATTTGGAATCTACTCTCAAAATGGGCCCTCTTGGCCTCATTGCCCCTTCTCTTTCCCAACTTTTCCCCCTCTAATTGTTCTACATAAGTCATGAGGCAGGACAAGTCCATATCACCTATCAACATGGTGACACGACATTCTTCATTAACTAAGTCGGACACACCCATCACAAACTTGTTCATCCTAGACCTTGGCCCGACCACCATTTATGGAGAAAATTTAGAGAGTTTGTTGAAATTGAGAGGACATACTCCCTTAGATTCATGTATCCTTGCTTCAAATTCATAAATTCCATTATTTTGGCCTCCCTTAGCTCAAGAGGGAAGAACCGATTGAGAAATGCCGCCTTAAACTCCTTCAAAGGATCACATTGTTGTTCCCCTTCTCCTCTTTCCATTGAGTAAATCATATTTAGGCCACCCTTTTGACTTGTTAGGGCACCAACTCCGCTTTCTCCTCCAATCTAACACCCATGATAAACAACACTTTGTACACCTCATCAATGAATCTTGAGGGTCCTTATGCACTTTAGACCCATGAAACTCCAGTGGGTTTATCCTCATGAAATCCCTTACCCTAGTGCCGGAGTAGGAGCATGAGGGGCTTGGGCCCCTTGGTTGATTTGATTAGTCATAGCTTGGGCTAGCATAGCAATAGCATCCCGGAACTCTTCATGAGCCAGTTGTTCTTCAGGTGTACAAGCTCTTCTTCATCTTGGGATAGGTATAATCTAGCATAGAAAAGAACATTCATTAGGGTAAAGCCTTACCTTGACTCCTATAGCATGACATAGATCAAGAAGAACGAAAACATTTCCTAAAACACTGATATGCTATCAAAATGCTGCACATTTGGTTCCTAAAACAAGGGATTTTGCAAGTTCTTAATGCGACTTTTTATGATTTTTATGTGTTTTTATATTTTAATTGCAGAAAGGATAGGTTGTCATGGTTTTGGGAGAAAATTGCATATTTTTCTAAAGTGCAGAACATATGAGCCATCCTACGAGTCGTAGCCCAAGCTACGAGTCGTAAGGTGCTCCCGTAGCAAGAAATAGTGAGCAAAATCAGAAGTCTACTAAGTGGAGGTCAGCCCTACAAGGCCACTCTACAAGTCATAGGTTTCACTACGACTCATATAGGTGAGACCATAGCAAGAAAGGGTGAGTTAAAAGTTTGGACTAAAAAATGAATGCCTAGACTACGAGAGGAGCATATAAGTCGTTGCCACAGCAACAACTCATAATAGTTGATCATAATAGTCAAGTCCAAAACGCCAAGTGTTGACTATGAGATCCCGATTACAACTCATAGGTCAGTCACCCTACGAGTCATACCTGTGTGACGTAAATGCTGCTAGCTATCTTTTCCATTAAATTTTTAGGGTGAAATTGTAAATATTATAAATATTTAATGATAGGATTTTAGAACAGGGACTTCAGACTTGAATAGTTTTTGGATATTCCACTTTGTACATTATCTCTAGAATATTTCTAGGGTTTTATGTAGATTTCAATGAAGACCCACTTTGAGGGTTTGTAAAATCACATTGTACTCATCTTCCATTTATCAAAGCTTGTGGTTTCCAACTTGAAGGTGTTTTTGTTTTTCATTGTTTTGGGTAAACTCTCAACCATGTATTTTACATTCACTGTTGTTGATTTTTCCTTAACCATGAGTAACTAATCACTTACAACTTGGGGTTGTAGGTATCATGAGTAGTTGACTTGAAATAACCTAGACTTTGTGCATTTCTTTTATTGGGGTTTTACATGTATTGTTTATTTTCCTTTGTTATGATTATTGTTTAGTGGTGGCTAACACAAAATACTGCCTACTATCACGATCTTGACTAAGGTAGTGATGAATAGGAAAAGGGAAGTAAATAATAGGATTCAATTGATGTATTCTCTTCTAATCAAGCAAACCCGACCAAAGGGAGGTTGACTGGGACAATGGGTAACAATTAGTTGGCACACCATGGTTGCTGACCAAGCACCAAGGTGAAATTCGACCTTTACCTTCACAAGAGGGTTGGAAGAACCTAAGTTACCATTCTGCATATGAATTCCCAATTAGGGTTATGTTTTCTAGGGTAATTGAGTCAACGAATTATGAGGAACGCAATTCCCTAGTTGTCCCTCAATTTGTGTGCCTTGCTGCATAGTTAGCACAGTGTTTATTTTTGTTTTAGTTCTTGAATCACAAACACCCCCCCAATCTTAGAGACTTTAGTAATTGATGCTTCAAATTATTGATAGTGGATCTATATAGTTAAGCCTCGTATTCCCAGTGGATTTGACCATAACCTTTGGTTTGATTTATTGCTAACTGCGACCGCTTTGTTGTTGGAGCGTGAATAGCAAAAATTATGGCATCATTTTAGGGGAATACGGCAAGGTTCTTGACTTGATATCACTAGTAGTTAGTTCAGATATTAATTTCTAGATTCTCTTGTATATTTCTTTTGTTTTGTTTCTTTCCAGGGTGCCCCTGATCACAATATTAGCCTTCACGTATGCCCATGTACGAGGAGCGAAATTATGAGGAGGGCAATTGATTTTCAATTATTCAAATGTGGGGTTTCCAGACCGACGTCTAATGGTCTAATCAAGACCATTGGCACCAAGGTCAAAGGAAACTATAATTGGACCCATGAAAGAGAATGTTCTTACAAAGATAGCCAGGGTGGTTATTATGAGAAAAATAAGGGTCCTGAAGCTAAGTGGAGTAGTAAAGATAGTTTCAGGAATGATCCTTATGTGCCATCACACCATCACGATGCATGCACAAGCAACTCCAGAATTGAGGAGATGTTTGATCGCCTATTGAAGAAGGCTAAGACAAGGGATGAAACTCTATGTGGAATGAGATCAGAAATTGCAAACATTAATTAAAAAAATAAAGTCTAATTATGTGGCTATCAAACAGCTTTAGCAATAGTTCCGTCAGGTATCAACTCTACTTAAGCAGTATCAGAGTGGTACATTGCCTAGTGATACAGTGCAAAGTTCTGAGGATGAAGGGCATTGTATGGAGGTTACTAGTGGGTGTGGTAAGAGTACTATTGATCCTCTTGTGCTGATTGTTATAGAAGATATTCATGTGAAAATAGTTGCAGATAAGGATATAGTTGAAAGAGACGAGTGTGGCAAGGATGTGGTAAATGAATCAGTTGAAGAGCCAAAGAAGTACAAGCTCGTCCCTAGGCCTCCTCCTCCTTTCCCTCAAAGACTCAAGAAGAGGGAGGATGAAAGCAAGGTCAAGCACTCTCTCTCCATGTTAAAACATCTATCCAACAACATTGTTCTCATCGAGTCAGTGGAAAAGATGCCCACCATACCTTGCATAATTAGAGATGTTGAATTCGTAAGGGAACTATATGATCTACATGCTAGTATAAATATGAATCCCTTTACCGTCTACAAAAAGCTTAGATTGGGAGTCTCTTCTCCAAATAACAGGCAATATCTAGTACTCGTTCCCCTTTTTCTTATACCACCACCCTTTGAGCATGGTAGAAAATTGGAGAAGAAATTAGGGGTCCAATTCATAAGTTCAAGGTGGAAGAAAAAGCAAAATTGTGGAGGAGCAAGATTTGAGAAATTGGTGAAGTCTGAGTAACCAAGCGGTCTAAGTCATCTTGCGACATTAAATCAGGTGCTTCTTGGGAGGTAACCCAAGGTATTCCCTTTGTTTGTCCCTTCTCACTTACATGTTTTTACTTTGAGGACAAAGTATTTTCTTTTGGTGGGGTGTGGGAAGTTATGGCTTATGGTGAAGTTTGAGTAGCCTCGAGTCCATAAATTCCCCTATTTTTGATTCTAAGGTTTTTTTGCCATGTTTCTTTTTCCTTATGGATGCTTTTAATTTCTGTTGAATCAGCATGTTTAGGTAGTATAGATAATTTATAGATATATAGTAGTTACTATCTTTCGGCATGTATATAATCTTGAATACTTTTTGAATGTTTTGAAAATTCGGTACCCTCAGGATTTTTGAGATTGTTGGTTATTATTGTAATCCTACATATGTGAATCTGGTAATGTTTGTTCTGATAAAGAGAAGGCAAGTTGATGCTTGAAGAATCACATAAGAGTCTGTACTTGATTGTGTATGCAATGCCATGTGGGTGAGCTTATTTTGCCGCATTCATGAATTATGTATAGACTCAGAACATGCCTTGTCACTCTAAGATTGGACTGGTGATATGGTTGATTGAGAAAGGATCTTAGGCCATTGTTCTTTTAGTGAGCTTACTTTTGCCTAAATGACCTACTGAATGTGATAGTCTATCTCTTGTTTCAAATGCTTGAAGTTTATCCCTTGTTTCAAATGCTTGAGCTTTTCATGTGCCTGTTCTTTCTTGACACCTAGCTAGCCTAGCCCTCTTTTGTGAAATACCTTAATATTGGCTCGGGCTATACTTGAACATGTGAACCTTGATAGAGACAAAAAGCATAAGTTGAGGGTGGCTACCAAAGTGGCTCTGGTTTAGGAAATGTATATTGTGTACTTCACCTCAAACTAAAAGTCTAAGTTGAGGGTGGCTTTTATTATGGTAAAGTAATGAAAATAGAGTGGTTAGTTGAGAAAGAAAGAAAGAAAAGAAAAGTCATGTGCCAGGTGAGAAAAAGAAAAGAAAAGTTGTGTTGGATTGAAGAGAATAACAAAATTAGTTTAAAAGTAAGGCATAACTGAAAAAGAGAAAGAAAGCACCTAGGAAAAGCTTTAAAAGGAAGAATAAGGATGGATAAAATGATAATGGTTGAGTTATGGAGGTAAGAGTGTTGCAAAACATGGTTCAAGGATAGCTTTTAGTCACTACTTGCCTAAAATGTCATACCAAAGCCCCAAGAGCCTATGTTACAAGCCTCTTAAGCTTCAAAGTGATTCGAATCCACCTTGTCATCAGTCTGGAGTTGAGTATAGAGGCAAGCCTATGGTGTTAGTCATTGTGCATGAATTTCATTTGTGAGAGTGAGAATGCTTGCACAGTTCCTGAATTATAAATGCAGTTTGAGTGGGAAAGGGGGACTTCATTTCTGGGAGGGTATTTGCACTGCATAATTGGCATGCGACTAGTCCAGTGATCGTGGGTTATTGATACTCCTTCAATTGTCATAGTTGGATTGCCGGATGCATCTTTATGCTTTGGTTTGCTTAGTAGCTTTGCAATCAGGTTTTGAAATTGAGAGTTGGGTACCCAAATTGGAGTTAAATGATGTATATGCCACTAGAGTAGTTGCTATGTGTTTCTCATTGTCTACTTAGATTTAGTCGTTGCTTGAGGAAAAGCAATGGTTCTAAGTTGAGGGTATTGATGTGCTGTCAAAATACAGCACATTTGGTGCCTAAAACAAGGAATTTTGCAAGTTCTTAATACGACTTTTTATGATTTTTATGAGTTTTATGTTGTTATTGCAGAAAAGATAGGTTGGCATGATTTTGCTAGAAAATTGTAGATTTTGCTGAAGTGCAGGAAATACAAGTCATCCTATGAGTCGTAGCCCAAGCTACGTGTAGTAAGGTTCTCTCATAGCAAGAAACAGTGAGCAAAATCAGGAATCTGCTAAGTGAAATCATCCCTACGAGGCCATTCTACGAGTTGTAGGTCTCATTACGACTCGTATAGCTTAGATCGTAGCAAGAAACAGTGAACTAAAAGTTTAGACCAAAACTGAAGACCAAGACTATGAGAGGAGCATATGAGTCGTAGCCCAAGCAAGCAGTGAATCGTAACAGCCAAGTCCAAAATGCCAAATATTGACTACGAATCCCGATTACACTCGTAGGTCACCCTATAAGTCATACCTATGTGACATATCCACTGCCAGCTATCTTTTCTATCTAATTTTTAGGGTGAAATTATAAATAGTATAAATACTTAATGATAGGGTTTTAGAACATGGACTTTAGACTTGAATATTTTTTGGCGATTCCACTTTGAATATTATCTCTAGAATATTTCTAGGGTTTAGTGTAGATTTCAATTTTTAATTTGAAGACCCACTTTGGGGGTTTGTAAAAGCACATTATCCTCATCTTCCAATGAGCAAAGCTTGTGGTTTCCAACTTGAAGATGTTTTTGTTCTTCATTGTTGTGGGTAAACTCTCAACCATGTCTTTTACATTTAATGTTGTTGATTTGGCCTTAGCCATGAGTAGCTAAGCACCCACAACTTAGGTTTGTGGGAACTATGTGTAGTTGACTTGAAATAACCTAGATTTTGTGCATTTCTTTGATTGGGGTTTTGCATGTATTGTTTATTTCCCTTTGTTATGATTGTTGTTTGGTGGTGGCCAACACCAAACCCTGCCTACTATTACGATCCAGACCAAGGTAGTAATGAACAGAAAAAGGGAAGTAAATGACAAGATTCGATTGATGCGTTATCGTCTAATCAACCAAACCTGACCAAGGAGAGGTTGACTGGCATAATAGGTAATGGTTAGTTGGCACACCATGGTTGCCAACCAAGCACCATGGTGAAATTCGACATTCACCTTCACAAGAGGGCTGGAAGAACCTAAGTTATCATCCTGCATGCGAATTTCCAATTAAGGTTATGTTGTCTAGGGTGATTAAGTCAACGAATCATGGGGAATGCAATTCCCTAGTTGTCCCTCAATTTGAGTGTCTTCCCGCTTAGTTAGCATAGTGTTTATTTTTATTTTTGTTCTTGAATCACAAACCACCCCAATCTTAGAGACTTTAGTAATTGATGCTTGAAATGACTGATAGTAGATCTATATAGTCAAGTCCCATATTCTTTGTGGATTTGACCCTAACCTTTGGTTAGGTTTATTGTTGACTACGACCACTTTGTTATTGGAGCATGAACATCAAACGCCTCATAGTCTCTTACTGAAAGTTGTGGTGCACTTCACAACCATGAATAAGACTTTAATAGACATGGTGTGTTGGATGCCGAGGACTATTGACAACCTATTGCATACCAAGTTTTTCACGATCCCGACCTAGGACCTAGACCTAATACGGTGAATGGAAAACTCGAAGGGACCCCAAAAAAGCCTCTTAGCATATCATTACACATCTTTGATCGCAAAAGCAAGTAAACAACAACAAGAGAACATAAAATAAGGATAAACGGGCTAAGGGAGTCTTTCATGGCTTGAACGCATACAAGAGTTGAGAGAGCTAAAGCTCAAAGCATCATTATATAACTTGTCCAACAATACCTCTGGATTTAGAGTTTAGCAAGGGCCAAGACAACTTTCCAGGCTTACCCTCATAGTCAAAAGCATACACCAAAGGAAAGAAAGTCTTTTCATGACATAAGATCAAAGACATCATCCCCAGAGTTAAGGGCTCACCAAACATTGCTTTGAAGATATTACAAGCCATGTGGAGGAGGAGGAGGATCAAGTGGAGCTCCGGTTCCTACATGGTAACATCATGTAGGCATAGAGTATGCGTTAGTACATTTGAATATACTAACTATGTAGAATGCAATACAACAAGAGATAAGCAACATAATCGAAATGCATAATTAGGCAATGGATGGGCATATAGTAATGTGGTGTGCATGAATGATGCTTGAAGTATACATGTTCATATAGAACATATTACATGTGTAGTAAGAGACCACCATTATAGAAACCAAGGCCTACCACCCCCTTGGAAAGGCAATTGAGTTATCAGCCCCTCAATTGGTTGATGGTTGTTATACCCCCCCCCCCCAATCCATGGTGATTGAGGTATCAACCCCTCAATTGGTTGATGGTTGTCACACCCTACCATCAATGGTGATTAAGGTATCAAGCCCTCAATTGGTTAATGGTTGTCACAACCTACCATCCATGGTGATTGAGGCGTAGCACCCCCTCAACAAGGTGTAGTCAACTTGCAACACTATAGATACTTTTCATAAAATCAATACATAAATACATTTCATATAGTCACTTGACTCATAGGTCATGCAATATATCATCAATAACTTAAGAATCCTAAACTGGACATTTTATCAAATACTTGGCTGGTGTGTAATGCAAGTTTAAAATCATGCAATTCAAGAGTGAGATCATGTGAGACAACTTAATGTAAATCAACCTACCCATACTTGGTAACACCCTCATGCAAGATACATTAAAACTCCTCATCAAATCTCATCTTAGAACATAGATTCATAGCTTAAAATATGCTTAAACAATCCACATTTTGTGAAACCCCAACATAGTTTATAATCAAATTCATAGTAAGAAGTACCCATAGATAAATGAACTGGAAAACATGCAACTTACATAAAAGGAAGGTTGGACACCATGGGTGAAAGGACCCAATGGTTGAAACCCACATACCTCAACTTTGGAGATTCCCTTGATGAAGATTGGAATGAGAACTTGAAGGTTGAGTGAACTCCTTAAGATCTGGGATGAGATTGGGACACTTGAATTTGGGTGGAATATTTGGCTAAGTGTTAGAGAGGGTTTTGGGGAATATCTTGAATGATACGAGATTGAAAAATGACTAAGTATAAGTGTTTTTATGCATAGGAAGGCTAAGTCTCAAGACCCCAAAGCCTTGGACCGAGATTAGAAAACTAGCAACAAAATGAACTACTCTGCGATGACTTCGCATCACGGAGGGAACGCGCACCCCCACTCTTTTGCGTAAAACATGGGAAAATCAAATTTTCCTATAGTTGCTCTAAAATCGGGGTTATACCCATTTTTCACTCATTTTTTCCCTTGATCACGAATATAAAGCCAAATTTTTAATATCATGCGTGAATTTTGAGATATATAAAAATTACGATTATGGGCATTTTTTATGCACATTTTCGAGCACTTTTTGGGGCATTTTAATTTGTGAGTTTCTTGTTGATAATGTATGCAATGTCATTTATGAGTGAGCTTATCTTGCCAGATTTATGCATATTTTATGCTAATTCAGATTTTTCCTTGCTACACTAAGTTGGATTGTAGATTAAATAGATTAAGAGGTGATCTTAGGTCTTTATTCTTTAATTAGTCCACTTTAATCTTAAATAACAAACTAAATGATGTTTTCTCCCTTGTTCCAAATAGTTGAGCCTTACATGAACCAATTCTTTTTGAAATACCTAATTAACCTAACCTTGTCTAGTTAAAAACCTTGAGATAGGCCCTAGTCTGTGCTTGAGCATTGTGAACCTTGACTGAGACAAAATGTCTAAGTTGAGGGTGGCTATCAAAAGAGGCCCTGGTTTGAGAAATGGATATTTTATACTTCAAAATAGGCTAAAAGCTTAAGTTGAGGGTGGCCGGTGTAGAGGTAAAATCACGAAAATAAGGTGATAAGTTGGAAATAAGTAAGAAAAGAAGAAAATCATGTACCAGGAGAAAGAAAAAGAAAAAACATGTCTTAGATTGAGATTAAAAGCAAAATAATTTGTAAAAATAAGGCAAAAGCTGAAAAACGAGAAGAAAATACCTAGAAAATCTTGAATGTGAAGAAAAAGGGAGAATAAGGTGAAATTGATTAAACTGGAAAAGTGAAAGTGATGAAAAACGTGGTTCAGGGATGATCTTTATTCACTATGTTTTCAAAAATATCCTACCAAAATCCCATGAGCCTACGTTACAAGCTTAAAAACTCCTAGAGTGATTCTAGTCGAGTTGGTTGAAAAGCTAAGTCATGAGAATATGGACAAGCCTATGATATTAGTTAATGTGCATGGATATCTTTGAGAGTGTGAGTACGATTGCACAGTCCTAGTGTTAGTTTTGAAATCATCATTGAGTGTGTTATGGGACTTCTTTCTGTGAGGGCATCTCTATTGTATTTTTAACACTTGACTTGTTCAATGATTATGAATTATGGATATTCTCTTGCTTGTCATAGTTGTGTTGTTAGATGCATCATTATGTCTTAGTTTGCCAAAATAGCTATCTGATTTCATTTTGAAAAATTGGTGTAGATACCTGAGCTTCAATTGTACAAGATATATGTCATTAAGTTCTGTTCTATGTGTTGTTATATTATCTAGTTAGATTGAGTCATCGCTTGAGGACAAGCAACAATTTTAAGTTGAGGATATTGATGTTTTGTCAAAATAAAACACATTTGATGGCTAAAACTTGAGATTTTGTTTGTTATGATTTTTATGTGTTTTTGTGTTTATTTTACAAGAAAAGCAGGTTGGTACAATTTTGAGAAATTAAAGACGTATGAGACCCTCTACGAGTCATAGCTCTCTCTATGAGTCGTAGCTTTGTATACGAGTCGTATAGGTAGTCTCATGGAGATTTTCAGTGTTGAAACAAAAGCTAAAGTTTAGCCACATGAAACTCGTTATGAGTTGTAGATCATTCTACGAGTCATATTGGAAGGTTTTGTAGGAATTTTCAGTGTCTTCTAGTGTTGGACTGCGTGCTGCAAATACTGACTATGAGAGGACAATACGATTCATAGATCAAATTACGACTCGTGAAAATGTTTCATAGCAGTGAAGTCCAAGATCGAAGAAGCTAAACACAAAAGCTTGATTACGACTCGTGACCCTAGTTATGAGTCATAACTGCAAGTCGTAGTGTGCGCCGAGCAGTTTTTCTAATTATTTTAAGGACTTGTTTGTAAATACTATAAGTAGTAAATATTAGGTCATTAAGTGCAGTTTTCATGTTTTTTTCATAAAGTATAGCAAACTTAGAGTAGAGAGCACAAAAATTAGAGCATTTTTAGGGTTTTAGCTTTGGAGACTAAATTTTGAAGAAGAGATTCACTTGTGGATTCAAGTCATATTTCAATCTTGTGATTCTAAATACAAATTGGGTTTTCTTATTCTTCAATCTTTTTGGTAAGTGATTAAACATGTCTTCTCTATTCATTGTTTCTTTATTTGCCACAAATATAAGTAGCTAAATCAATAACTTGGGGTTATACGAACCGTGAAGATCTAACCAATTAGATCCAGATTATTTGTAATTCTTATAATGGGTATTTGCATGTGTTAATCAATTATCTTCATTTTGTATATTTTCTAGTGGTGGCCAACATTATAACTCGCTTGGTGTTACCTTCCCGATCCAGGTGGTAATGAATAGGAAAAAAGAATGATTAACAGGATTCGATGATATGTTCTTGTCTAATCAACCGAACTAGACCAAGCGGAGGTTGACTAGGACTATGAGTTATAGTTAGTTTAGCATACTATGGAGATGGGCTGATTCCTATAATGAAATTCAACCTTAATCCACTACTACAAATTAGACTTTTAGCGATAATTATTTAGCGGCAATTAATCAATTGCCACTAATTAATTCTTTTAGCTAAAACATTAGCGGCATATGAGCAACATCCTCCGAAACGCTATCTTTTAACGGTAATTAAAATAAGTTGCCAGCAAAAGTCATTATTATTAACTGCTAGAAATTAGACCTATGACAACTAATTAAATAGCAATGGTTGACAAACCGTTACGGTAGAGTACATATAGCAATGGCTATATGCATTAGGTTTATGAAGTTCTTGGTACAATTATCTACCAAACAGTTGCAAATTACTTATGAACCGTTGCAATAGAATAGGTAAAGCAATGAAATTGCATAATCGTTGCAATAGATTATTTTATGGAACAGTGTGTATTAATATTGTTAATATTGCTATAGTTTATATTTTCCTCCATGTATTTTCACTAATTCCACTAAACCACCAAAACATTTATACAACACTCATATTTTTTTAATTTTTCTAAAAATAATAACTCTCTCATATTATCTCTCGTTCTCTTTCCAGATAGTAAGCCCTAAAATTATTTTTTTCCATTGCTCTGTTCATTTGTTCGTGTGAGTTTAAGCTCAAAATTCTTGATGTTCAAGCTCAAAATTTTTCACCTTTTTTTGGATTTTCAAGCTTTGTCAGTGTCCAAGTCCTAAAATCACTAACTTCTTGTTCATTGGTCAGCTTCGAGCGCTAAATCATTGGATTATGTTTTTTTCTAGCTCACATTACAACTTTATAATTACTTTTTTGGAGTTTCAAGCTTTGTCAAAGCTTTAATTTTATGAAATCTTGCAACTTTTTGTTGTAGTAGCTTTTGATGTTTGTATTTTTTTTGAATTGTAGATTTTGATAGTATGTGTATTTGGTGAGATAAATCAACATCGGCAAGGAAGAATCTGTAATTAAATATTTTTGGGGTATGATCTTCTAATTTCTTCATTATTCTTGAAATTATTAGATTTTTTTTTATTATCCATCTTCTTTCTCATAATGTGCTATTTATTAAGGATTTTGTGTGCTATTAGTAGGTTAATTTTTTTTTTTTTTGGGGGGGGAGGGGGGGATTTTGATGTCGTTGTAGGCATAGGGATTTGAGGATAAGTTAATATGCTAGTGTTATTTTTAAAGGTGTATGATTTAAACTGTGGTCTATCTTCCTTTTGATTTTTATATTTTGAAGATCCGTCAAACTATTGATTAATGACTCTAGTGCATATGTCTTTGTTTGGATGGAAAGATATGATTTTGCATCTTTTTTTTATCTTTCGTAATGTTTGTTGATTATTATAGGCTTGTTATTTGCTGAATAAGCCTTTGATTTGCAGGAACACCACTGTGAGTTTGTGAGTTAAATCATTTCAGTTATCAACTGTCACTTTGACTAGCTTGCACTTACTAAGATTAACAGTCATTTGGATACTAATAGATAACTGAATATTGTAGCTATAAGAAGTGTATTTTTATTGTTATAGCATCATACTGGTGTACTTGCATTAAAAATATTAAAAAGTGAGTAGGTGTGTGAGTATGAGTCATATAGTAGATGAAAGCTCTGATTTTTCCTTGAAGAAGTTGGTTCATTTTGCTTTAGAAGAAACCAATAGACATATCCCTTTGGCCCCTTCTCTATTACAAGTATCTATTTTTTGGGTTTTCATTAGTTTTCACACTCTATCATTAAGTTAGTACTGAGCATGTGATTTAGTTGCTCTATGTGTGTGTGTTTTTGTGTTTGTTGTGTCAAGTGTGAAACTTTTCTGGTTCTGCAAGTTCTTGAAGAAGGAACAAAATCTTGTTAAAAAGATTAACTCTTTTAGGTTGGGACAAACAGAACTAGCCATACTTATTACATGTATGAAGTTGGTTTAGCAAATTTTTGAAGAAGGAAAAAAAACTGAGTTAAAAGGCCTAGCTTTTTTAGTTTGGGACAAAAAATCAGCACCCTTTTTAAATGTATGAAATTGGTTTTGCAAATTCTTGAAGAAGGAACAAAATCTGGGTTAAAAAGATTAGCCTTTTTAGGTTGGGATAAAGAAATCAGCCACCCTTACTACAACAAGAGCAACAACATATCCAGTGTAATCTAACAAGTGAGTTCCAGAGAGGGTAGCGTAGAGTGTAGGCAAACCTTGTCCTTACATTGTGGAGGTAGAAATATTATTTCTGGAAGAGTCAAAATATTTACGAGAAAGGGAACATGAGAATAAAGAAAATAGGTAGTGATTACTCTCCTGTTGTGCCATACGTGGTAAAGCTCGTTAAATACTTTGAAATATAGTGAATTGAATGTACCGTTCAGAGATTTTTAGAATTTTGTGGCTTAGAAGGGGAAATGGGTTGGTAATAGTGAGGAATCCAAGGGATTTTACCTAACAAGTTATTGAGATTGATAAAATACCACCCCAGCTGGTTTTGTACTTCCATTTGTTAGTTTTTCACTACTTGTGTATTAAAGTTTTCACCTCTAGATGTAAGGTTAATTGGGACAATAAACTAGAACGATAAATTTTGGCAATTGTGGTTGTATTATTGAAGCAAACCATTAGTTTGAAACAGGAATGTTGAGGGAAGAAAGGTAGATTAGCCTTTATTAGATCAAGAATTGTTAAATATCTTGAATTCTTAAGATAATTTTTGTTAACATTTGGTAAAGAATGTAATACCTTGTAGAATTTTTTCTCATTTAGTGCAGCCTACGAGCTTATGACAGTGTTTTGTTGGGTGAATACAAGAGGGATTAAAAAAATAAAACAAAAGATGAGGTAAACTGATAGTCTGATGTCTCGGAGCATATATATATGTCAAGTGAGCTTAAATAATGAAGGTTGTTGACAAGTAAAAATAAAATATGCAATCTTTATGTTTAATAGAAGTGAATTGTGTTATATTCACTCTTTAAGATGATTCAGTAAGTTGGCAAAAATTTAATGATGGGAAAGCAAGTGCATAAAGCTGAAATGATCCCAAAAGAAAAGAACAAATGAAAGTTGGTATTTTGTGTAGTAAATAGTTCAATGTGCTTTTTGAAAAGGACTACGATTTCATGTTATATAGCAATAGTTATATAACTAGATTCTATTATTTTCTTACTAGAAATTATTATGTCATCCTCGCTCTCTTAAGCTAATTGACTGTTGGATCTTTTATGAGTGCTCATTTTACTAGTCAAACTATTCTTATCTTCGGAACATTCTTGGCACTGAGGATAAATATGCATTTCAACTCTAAACCAGCTACATGTAATAGTTACTGTTTTCAAGTTCTCCTTATTTTGAAATGCATGATCTTCCTACCAAGCTTTCACTTATTTTTTTCGGTTTAAGGCTATAAAGATGATACGTTTCATGATATCTATAGGAGTTTAAGTTCCGTTTAAAATTCAACTTTTCTCTTTGTAACTTCACAAGTATTTAAGTTGTGAATTTGCTACTGTTAAAGTTATCTACAGAACTATCCTTGCTAAAAATAAAAAAAAATTCTGTAGAACTGTTTCTGGCCAACTATGCTTACTCTTTTCCCTCTCTACAGAAGAAATACAGTTCTTTGTTGGCCATGGATGACAGAATAGAGCTATACATGCTTTCTTTTGAAGCCACTAAAATTTGACTCGTTCGCAGTCTATATATTGAAGAAAGTGATGGCATGCAGGTCCAATTATATTCAAGTTTATGTTATAGCTAGTCTTTAGTTTTAGAACAAAAAACTTTGGAGTACTATTATGGTTCAAATATAATTTCTAACCAATTCAATTCAAGTTTTGGGGGGATATCTTCATTCCTCAGATTGCTAGGATTCTTCAACCTCTAGTCAGACAAGTCAAGGCTCTTCTTGTCTCTCTTGCCTTTGGTCAAATAGACATGAGCAATAAAGGGGTATAAGTTGAGTATTTCTCCTTAAACAAAATGAAGGACATTTCATGCAGGTATTGGATTTTGCTGCATTCCCTAAATCGGAATTTGATTTGCCTATCTTCTGTGCCAACTTTTTCGCTGCTGCTAAGATGAACATAATTGTACTGTAAGCTATTGTTTTACTATTTTATACTTTCCCATGATTCTATAATGATCATTTTATCCAACAAAGTGTTCATTAACTATTTTGGGGAGCGGTTTATGCAATTAGAATCCCTTGTCTTACATCCTCCTGGGGTAAATGGAGAAGTATCAAACAATTAATTACATAATTTGACTGCATCTTTTTAAAAATTTAGTTTCAGTCACTAAGAAGTTATGTCCACCTCATATGTGATGGCAGGTCTGGTACTTTGTAGCAATCTCTTGTCATTGTCATTGTTAATTTCGTATAAATATTAGTATAAAATTTTAATTAAAACACCCTTTGATAAAAAGTTGGACTCCTTAGTGATCTCAAAATGTATGTACTTATATGCTAGAATGTATAGATATTAATGTATATAGAAATTTCTTATTGATAGCATAGGCATCAAGCAGAGGCAGGGACAACATGTTCACTCTAATTTGGTATGTTTTGTTGTGAATCAAACATGTCAAGTGTTTTCGCAACACCTTGTCATTGCCTGAAAGTTTAAAGATATTTTTGTTGTGTCTTTGTTCAGATCCAAGTCATCATTTTTTCTTTTTAATCTTCTTTGGAGGGGTGCCAAAAGCTACATAACCTAAAATCCTTTAGCAACTGGGCTTTTTTGTGATGCTGAAGCCGAGAGTCATAATCATTTATTCATTCGTTGTGTGTTCTCAGCATATATATTGAAAAAAGTCCTAAATCGACAAAGTATCTGTATATTACAGATTCGAGTCAAACTAAGCATAAAATTTGATATCTTTTATTTGATAACTCCTTAATGCATTTTTTATTTTGCAGGTAAATAAAGTGAAGAGATTAAAAGAAGATGACAAAAATGAATCAGGCAGAAATACTAACGAAAAAGACCCTGAATCCGAACAAAGCTCACAGTCCATTGAAGAATGTGAATTCTGATAGACAATACTGATCAAATAAATACATATTTACTCAACTTTTTTTGTTTATGCCTTTTATTTATACATGAAATCTGATTACATTTAAGAGGTAAGTCAAGTCTGAAGTAGTCAAGTAGTAGACTCCAAGAGACTAGTGAAGGATACTTGGTAAAGGACCCTCCATCTCTAATCATGATATTGGAAGAAAGTAAAAGTTAGAAAAATCATTTTTGAAAGGTCATTGCCAAAGGGGTTCCTGAGAGCGATCTTTACCATATCAAAAAAGAAAGAAAAATAGTTGACTCTAAAGAGATATTCCAAAGTTTTATGTTCATTGTAAACTTGGAGTTCAAGTCAAAAATGGATAAAACAAAATTCAAAGTTGTTGAAGACATAATTAAATAAATAAAAGTATGCTCCTATTAAAAAGTTAAGTCTTTAGATGTGTTGATCACATAATTTGACATGGTATCATCAGAAATAGATTATGAATTCATTCTTTATCTTAATTAATCCTCAAAAAAAAAAAGATTCACATGTTTGATCCATGAAATAGAAAACATATATGCCATGAAGTGGCATGTTAAAACATAATTAAATAAAAACGAGTCCTCTCTCACAGCTTAAACTTTTAGTCCTTTCTCACAGCTTAAACTTTTAATAAGTTGATCATACAATTTAACAAAAGATTCAAATGTTATAGAGCAAGAAAAAGTACTGCAATCACATCGAAGATAAAATAAAATTTTTGATATTGTTAGATTTTGTTAGATCTTTAACTCAAGGATATCCACTTTTAGGTTATGGCTTCTCCAGATTTTTGGCCAACTCTCGATCTTACTAATTTATCATGTAACGGAGCTAGCAAATTTGCTTTGTACTCTTTGCATCTTCTTGATGCCTAATAATAGAGTAGCTTGCTTCATTTTTTAAAACAAAAGTCCAACCTTGTTACTTATACAAGGAAACCCTGAAATCCAATATTTTGACATATTTATTTTATTATTTCAAGTCATAAAATTTGATGTTCAAAATTTTCTCCTATGAAATATTTCAATATGACGAACAATGGATGAATTTCTTTGAAGGCATTATTTTATTAGATTAGTTATATAATGATATTAGGCATTTCATTCAAATAGTATAAATTTATTTTTTAAGTTGTGATACTATAGTTGTTTGGATGAATACTTCCTTTGTTTGTTTAGATTTTATGAGATATATTTTATTTTATGAATTAATATTATATATAAGTTAGCATTTGACAAACTCTGCTGTCTATAATAGGGTCCCATTTTCTATCAATTTTGTTGGATTTACTAGTTTATACTTATCATCAAAAGTGTGAACTACATAATTTATGAATGAATGTAGTCATTGTTAATGATGGCTATGCCATCGCTCATTAAAACTTGCAGCTTTTAGCGTCAAATTAAGTTGATTTACTAGCTAAAAGAATAGGAAGCTAAATAGGAGAATTAGATGTTTTCACAAGAATATTCTAGCCTTTGTAATTGTCACCAAAGTATTGTCTTTAAAATATAATTTTTTTAGCGGCAATTTTATTGAAATTACGGCTATAGAAATGGACACTATAAGAGCATAATTAGACATTTCAAATTTGATTTAACAACTATCTTAATTGCTGCTAAAACTAATACATTTTAACGGCAATTTAGTTAATCTGTCATCTATAAAAATGGACGCTACATGAACATAACTAATTTTTGAACTTTATTTTGTAGTCATTTTAATTGCCGCAACCAATTGCCGCTAAATAATTTATTTTAGCGGCAATTTAATTGAATATACAAGGAATAAATATGGACACTATATGAACATGTCTAACTACCTTGGATTAGATTTAGCAACAATCTTAATCGTCACAAAATCAAGCGAGTATTAGCGGCAATTGAGCCTAGCTTTACCAACATCTGCCATTATGGCCGCAAAAGACTTTGCCGACCCTCGATATACCAGCCAAAGTTCATTGGCCGGTAAAGGCTATAACGGCCATTATTATGGCTGCTAATATAATGTTTAATTGCCGCTAAATCCTCTTTTTGTTATAGTGACCTTTGACCAAAGGGTTGGAAGAACTTAAATTACCGTCCTGCATGCGATGTTCTAGTTGAGAATTGTGATATTCGAGGATATTGAGTTAATGAATCATGGAGAACACAACACCCAAGTTGCTCTCCATTATTGATTTTCTTCCATTTTAGTTAGTTTAGTTTAATTCCTTATCAATCATTGCAACCCCCTCCCTCCTTTTTCGGAACTGAGTTAGTTAATATTTGAATTGTTTATTAGTGAACCAATTTGTAAAATCTCATATTCCCTGTGGGATTCGACCCTAACTTTAGTAGGTTTATTACTTTGAAGATCACTTTGCCTTTAAAAGAGAGGTGTATCTTGAGTGTGATAAGAAAACCTTAATGGTATCCTCCACCATATATGAGAAGATAGATATCATGCATCTTTGGAAGGTGGCAGGTATATTACACAATATAAATGGCATCCTCTTCAAAGTGAATGTGCCATAAGAACATGTAAAAGTGGTCTTCTCCTGGTCCTCTGAAGCGATAGAAATCAGGTTGTAGCTCGAATAACTATCAAAAAAATAGTACTACCCTTTACCTGTCAACCGATCTAGCATCTGGTCCATCAACAACATAGGGAAGTGATCCTTCTCTATAGAAGCATATAACTTTCCATAATCCATGCAAACCCTCCAACCTATGACTGGTCTCATAGGAATTATCTCATTTCTAGTATTAGGAACCACAGTGATACCTCTTTTCTTTGGGACTACTAGTCCGAACTCACCCATTCACTGTTAGCAATCGGATACATCACCTACGTGTCTAACCACATAATGATCTTCTTATGCAGAACCTCTTGCATTGGTAGGTTAAGATGTCTTTGGTGCTCAATGCTCAGCTTATAGTTCTTGACTAGCGGAATCTTGTTAGTGCAGATGTCTGGTGGGATGCCAATGATGTCTACAATTTCCCATCCAATTGCCCTTTTGAATGTTTTGAGAATTGAAATCAATGCCTCCACCTATTCGTCATCAAGATCTGCTACAATAATCACAAGTAAAGTTTTTAAGTCCTAAAACCACATACCTTAAGTGGGCTGGAAGAGCCTTCAATTTCAACACTAGTGCCTCTTCGATGGATGATCTAGTAGGTGGCGTCTCGCAGTTCTTCAAGTCCAACTCAAGCTTGAGTTGTTTCTTGGATACTCGTGTGATTTAAGTGATTTAACTATCTCATCATAGTCTTGGATGTCATTACTCTCAAAATTCATCAACATAACCTCAAGAGTTTCGACACCCAGCCTTTCCTCTTGGGTACCTCTGGTTTCACTTTATCAACACTTTCGATCACATATACAACCTTCAAATCATCAGGTTTCTTCTTTTACTGACAAATTTTGAAGATAACTTTTTCATTTTTCAATCTAAATTTAATTTGACCCAACTTCATTTCCACTAGCGCTCGTCCAGTGGCTAGGAATGGCCTTCCTGAAATGATCGGGACATCGAAGTTTATTTCACAATCAAAAATCACGAAGTCAGCGGGGTAGATGTAAGTAGGCCAAAAGGATATATTCTCAAGAAGGGGTGTTTTTTTTATGAAGTGACTATTGGTTTTCCATTTAAAAAAGATATTTTTCTATAATTTAAAAATGAAGAAAAAGTTGGAAAAAAAAAAGCTAATATGGTATGTAGGGAGAAGAAAGAGGAAAAAGATAAAGAGAAGAAGACTTAAGGTTAGACGTAAGGAGACCAAAATGATTGTTCTCAACAAGGTTTTTTTTATATATATAAAATGACTATTTACTTTTCATTTTAAAAAGAAGCTTTTCTATAATTTAAAATGAGGAAAAAGTTGGCAAAAAGAATAAATATAAATGATGGCTTAAGAGAGCACCACAACATCGATTTTAACATTCTCTTTTATATATACATAAGATAAGATAAGATGCTATATGTGGATCCACTAAGTTAATTAAGACATCCTAATGACATATAGTTATGGAACTAAAGATTGCTACTACAGACTCTCTTACCAAGCTTCCACTTCAAAGTTCTCCCGATGCTAAGTCAAATTCCAATGAAATAACTATCATAAATCATTAAGTCATATAACATGTGATAAGGTAATAATTAACTACCAATCCATTTCATAAAGTCATATTCATAGAGTGGCTGATTTCATCATGATTTTTGTAATGTGAGAATTGTCCTTTCAACATTACAATCCACAAACAGATGAGAAAATCTTTCACTATCATTCATGCGTGAGAAATCATTTCTCAATCATTTTTTCTTTCTTTGAGAGATCATTAAAATATAATTCATTTGTGATGAGGGTTCCCAGGAAACAGTCTCTCTACTTCTATGGTAGTGGTAAGGTCTACGTACATTCTACCCTCCCCAAACCCCACTTGTGGGATTTTACTGGGTATGTTGTTGTTGTTGTATCAAAATATAATTCATCATTTTCATTAAGCATGAATAAAATCTTTGTTAAGTCATGATCATTATTCATAGTGAAGTTAGGTCATAATTCATGGATTCATGGAAAATTAACTTTAAATCATGTTCTTAACAGATTTATGCATGATCACATAAAATAATATCAATTTAATCATAATTGAAAAAACACATGAAGAATTTCATGAACTCTATATGAAATTGAGAAGAATTTGAATCAAAAATCTTAAAATCCTGAAATTAATATCAATTCATCCCTAAATGTATTAATAAGGATGATTAAAAATATAATTAATGGAATCCAATGCAAAATCATCAAAATTCTAGGTTTCTTCATTGAAAAATTCAAAAATAGGAAATTTTTTTGCACTGTAGAGAGGAAAGGAATCCGAGAATGAATACCCACATACCTAAAGTGAATCCTAGCTTTGAAATTGGGGGAAGAAGTTTAGAATCTGAAGAATCCTAATTTACTTGAGAAAGAGTCCTTGGAGAAGAAAACTTGAAATGATTTTAGGAATTTAAATGAATGAAAGGGAATAAGCAGTTTTTAGAGTATAGAATCAGTTATAGGGCTTAGAAATTGCTTAGAAATAATGTAAATTTAATATTGAAAGCATGGAAAGTATCCAATATATCCCTGAAATGAAACTGTCATCAGGGATTTCGAGGTTTATCTATGGTCTATAGTTCCTTTTATAGACCGTGGATGTCTGTCTATAGAACACATGCCAAATTTCAAGTTTTGGGATCCTAACCACAAAATTATTATATGACTCGTAAAACACACGATAGTTAACAATTCTAACAGAGATCATATATTAGATTTGATAGTGAGATTTAGGACATTCAGACCACTACCAGTTCTATTTTTATTTTTAATCTTTACTTTTATTAAGAGTCTGAGTTATATGTACTATTCCAGAGTTGTACTAGATGCTCTTTATACTTATGACATTAGGTTTTGGGATATTTCATGAGTATTTCTTTCCTTTCAATCTAACTTCCTTTGGGAGTCTCGTATGTAACTCTACTTTTCAGCTTACACATCAGGATGGGTTAGGAGTGTGCCATAATGACCTCTATTTCTGGATCATGACAAAGTTTACATAACCACCACTTTCTAAAACTTACCTTTAAGTGTCGGTGGTGCTTTTTTATCATACAAGACTGTGGATGCAAGCCTTATCTTCATCTGCCACACCAATATAATGTGTGATAGCATTATCGAACTCGTAAAAAAAATATATTATAAACAATTTTAAAAAATGTCGAAGTATATTCGACCTTTTTCTGTGTAATACCATATCTTTTTCATGATGAAAAATAATTTTCATTGACATACATTTCAACGTGCCAACACAAAATTCGTTGGTGTAATATACTACAATACGATAAATTATAGTTGAAAAAATAAAATGATAAAATTGAATAAAGTTCATTCATGCTGAGGCGCAGATATCTGGCTTTCTTTAGGTAGATTCAAGTCCACTGCGACATAATCTACACTGATCCAGCAGTAACTCTCTTGACTTGTCCCCTCCAGGATACAACAACCCAACAACGTTGTATGACTCTAACAACTCCAGATTAGTCGAAGGGTCCAAAGCTCCACACAAAGACACCTTCCTTCATATAAATACTCTCTTTTATATAATGAATATAGTTGAAGACTCAGAATATTCTATTTGTCTCAACTCTCTCTTTCACTATTGCTCACTTTAATACACACTATAAAACTTTATCCACACTTCACATTTTTTCTCTCCTCTTATTCCATCCTTCATATAGGAAGAAACATCACTATTAATAGGTTAGAATTCATCCTTGTCTTGAATATGATTAATGTGGATAGTAATGTAGGTATATGAATGGAGGAATCACGTCTTGGAGGTTATACGAGTTACAAGATACTAATGAATTAGAACATGGATTAGTGGTTACATGAGTTATAAGCCACTAATGGTCATATAAGTTGTAGAAAACTAATGACCATGAAAGTTACAAGAACTAATTGCCATATAAGTTACAAGAACTAATAACCATTTCTACCACAATTTATACCCACTAATATATGTACTCAATAATCTATAATATATTAAAAGTGTGAAGCCCCTTAGAAATGCTGTTTGAACTTTTTGCCCTTCTTTAAAAGACTTTTCTTTAGACAAAATCGTCTATTCATCTTTTTTTTTTTTTAATTTTATATTATTATTTTAATAATATTAACTATAACAAACATAATAAAAATTAAATAGAGCATTTTTTTTCTTATTATGATCATATTCCTATACAAAGAGTTTTTCTTCAATTAAAATGGACTTGATAAAAAAATAGTCAAAAGATTCCCAAAATAATAGACAAAAAAAGGTTTTAAAAGTTCTAAAAAAACAGGCAAAATAATAGGCAAACACGTCAAAAAATTAGTAAGGAAAGTTCAAAAATAAGCAAAATTTTCCTATGAAGTCCGACAAAGGGTAAAAGCTTTCAGCAAAATTATCCTATGAAGTCCGAAAAAGGGTAAAAATTTTCAATAAACCCTTGAGTTTATAAGTCTATAGTTTATGAGACTATTTAAAATACTTTACATAAAATCGAATTTTTACTATTTTTCTAAATCTATTATTTATTAAGTTTCAAGATTCACTTTTGAATAATAGTTTTTTAATATTTAAAATTCACTTAATCACGTTGGAAATATTAAACTATTACTTTTATATTTAGAAGTTTTTTAAAATTAAATTTTAATCAATTATTTATTTAACTTCGAGCTATTCAACTCCAGATTATTACTTTATGTATTCATAAACTATTAAAATATCTATATTATTAAGAATTAAATCGATTTTCTCATCTTTGCCAGTTCATAATAGATTAAAGTATTACATACAATTAATAATATTTATTTACCTATATTTATAAGAATATTATATCTAATTTAATGGCAGATACTATTTAAATAAAATTTTTATATTGACACGATATATGTGCAAAGTACATATACTAACTAATTTATTCTAATAATAAAATGCGTATACACTAACACAATTAAAATAAGAGAGCAATATTTTTGTTGTACAAGAAAGGGGACATGAACCGGACCGGAGCCAATAACTAGAAACCCTACCGGGTTGACACCAACAACAGTAACTACTGTTGAAAAGTAAAAGACCAATCTTCATACCCACGCACAAACCCCCAGCCCAACCCACTCAAACCCCTTCTCCCACTCTACCTACAAGGGTCTTCTGATACACTGGAGGGCTACCCAAGATTGCTGCAGTTTCATCCTGCAATTGACGGTATGATTTTATTTGTTAGCTTAAGACGTCGATTTTGAATTTTTTCTCAAAGAATTAGTGTTCTAATTTCGTTTATCATTTTCTTCTTCTCAATGTAAGTGAATCCATTTAGCGATTTTGGAATTTTCACTCTTACAACTTTTCTATGTGTTATAATGTTAGAATGTGAGAAATGATGTGTTATGGGTATTATAATGTGAGAAATGATAGCTTTCCAGTGATGGAATGACTCAAAGTAGATGTCCTGCCCTAATATTCTTCCTTAATTCAATCATTAAGCTTTCTTGGGCTACTTCCTTATAAAAGGAAAAGAAAGTTCTAAAAGAACTGTAGTATAAAAGCAAAACGGAAAGGATATTTTTTCTTTGCTTCAAAAAGTGAAAGCTAAGCTATATGGATCTGGTCCTTACACCACATCAATAGATATAGTAGATGTGTCTGTTCTTTTCCAAGAAAAGGGCCAAATATGCCCTTAAATTAAAGTATTCGAAATTGAACATATATGTCTTTCCTTCATAAGTTGATCTAAGTATATCCTTAATTTAACAAGAGCACCTAATTATCTTATTAGCTGATTAATAATAGGAAAAGCGCCAAATATGCCTTTATCTACAAATCAAGCAGATATACCCTTTGTTAATAGTTTATATTTCTTTAATAAGTACAGATTTAACATTTCTTTTTATATTCATGTTTATGTAACAAACAAAACCAAGAACCAATTTCTAAGTTCATATTTGTTTTCAACATATTAACAATGTAAACAAATAATTGATGCAAGGAATGTTCATATCCTTGGTGATAAAAGTTGTAATTTATAAATATCTAATTTTATTCCTCAATTTCCTGATTTTTTTTACAATCGATTCACGTATTCTCTACACTACACTACACTACACTTGTGTCCTAAATTATGAACAAGATAATTTCCATCATGTAATCATAAAAATAAAAAGTAGTGGCGCTTGTGTTAAACGTTTTATTGTAATGTCTAAAATCAATAATTTTTTGGAATAACGTCAATGCTCAAGAGTCCATTTTTTGAGTGGAGGAACAATGTTACAAAATATCATTGGGGTTGGAAGGGGATTGTCAACCAACTAATTTTTAAATTGGGTTAAATTTGAGACCAATGGATTTATTTGAGTATCTTTCATGGGTATTATTAACGAAGGGCATATCTGTTCAATATTGGATACTTTAAGGACATATTTGGTCCCTTTTCACTTATTGATCTACTAATTAGGTTGATTGAGGGTTCTAGTTAAATCGAAGGTATGTTTTAACCAACTATTGAACGGTAAGGGCATATTTGCTCAATTTCGAATACTTCAATGGCATATTTGGACTTCTTCCATTTTGTCTAACCTAAACTTTTAATCTAATATTGGTCAATTAAGATGTTTTTGCACATGATATTAACTAATTTTTTTTACTCCCTCCCTTATCATTTACTTGTCCAATTTACATCCTGCGTTCCATTTAAAAGATATTAATCAAGTGTTTGTTTTACTAGATTATCCACATAGATGGTACGTTAGAAATCTAAATGAGACTAATTGTACTCCAACTAGTTTTTGAAATAGTTACTTAGTGACAGGGGTAATATTGTAAAAAATAATTAATTCTATCTCGATTTGCTGAAGTGGACATGGAAAGGTAAAATCTAATTTTAGTAGATGCAACAAGTAAAAGGGAATGAAAGGAGTAATATTCACGTTTTTTTATACCCGTGACCCATGTAAATATAGTATTACATATCCGTCATAAAGTGTGATAAACGATAATTAGAAGTATTAGAATGAAACCCCTTAAAAGTCATAGCAATGATTCATAATCTCAGAAAGAAAACTAATGAATAAACTAACTTGCCTAAATTTGTGAATAAAATCAATTCCTGCTACTAGAATGTGGAAACTGGGAGAGGTCATTGTCTTAATTTAAATTTGAAAATTGGTGGTTGCAAATTGAGAATTTTAACAAGAGAATTAAGGGGTTGGTGGGATTCTGAATCTATTACAGGAAGACCCGATTATATTCTCGTGTGCAAGTTGAAAGCCCTCAAAGTGAAGTTGAAAGAATGGAGCAGAACTGTTGAAGGCAACCTAGGTCTACAGACACAAAACTTTTTAAATCAACTTTCTGATTTAAATGTGATCCAGGATCAAAGATGCTTGCCCCGATGATGAGTCTCTTTTGAGAGCTGTGCTGACAGTAGAGTTGGAGGAAGTGGCATGGAGACAAAGATCTAGGGCTGTATGGTTGAAAGAGGGGGATAAAAACACTAAGTTTTCCCACGGAACAATGAATTATCACAAAAGATACAACAACATTGATAGTCTTTTGATCAAGGGGGTTATTGTATCTGAGCCAACAGTGGAGATCATAGGTCTCTTCCAAAACCTTTATAGAGAGAATGAACACTGGAGACCTCAGTTCAATCCTAGAGATCAAGTTGTGTTGAATGAGGAAGATAACTTATTGTTGCAAGGTCAATTTGGAGAACAAAAGATCAAAGAATGTGTTTTTGCTTGTGCAGGAGATAAGGCTCCTGGTCCAGATGGTATTATTATGGCATTTTTCATAAAGTGTTGGGAGGCGGTGAAGATGGATGTAATAACAGCCATTCAGAATTTTCATTATCAAGGCTTCTTTGAAAAAAAAAGCCTAAACTCTACTTTCATAGCTTTCATCCCTAAGAGGACGGGTGCATTAGAATTGAAGGATTTCACGCCCATTAGCCTGGTTGGCAGTGTTTATAAGAACATATCCAAGATCTTAATAAAAATGCTTAAGAAAGTGATATCCAAACTGGTGGATAAATATCTATTAGCTTTCATTAAGGGTAGGCAGATCATGGATATTGGATGCCATTCTTATTGACAATGAATGTGTAGATGTGAGGAACTTAAATAAGGTCCCTGAGATTCTATGTAAGTTGGATATAGAAAAGATTTTTGATCACATCAACTGGAACTTTCTTTGGAATACTCTTTAGAGGATGGGTTTTGGAAATAGGTAGATAAAATGGTTAAAATACTAAGTGAGTACTGTAAATTTCTCAGTATTAGTAATGGTACCCCTCTAGTTTCTTTCACTATGAAAGAGGATTAAGGTTGGGAGATCCTCTTTCCCTTTTCTTTTTATACTTGCTATGGGAGGATTGAGTAATATATTAAAAACAACACAGTTAAACAACATGATCAAGGGTTTCTGGATGAATGATAATGATACTTTAGGCTTAAATATCTCACCTTTGCAGTATGCAGATGAAATTTTAGTGTTATGTGGTGCTGAGAAAGAGCAACTGAATCATCTAAGGGTCATATTTATTCTATTTCAAGTTGTTTTCGGATTAGACATAAACTGGGGAAAAAGTTTCATCTACCCAGTGAATGAAGTTCCAGATATCAACAGCCTCGCTAATATCCTAGGAGGTAAAGTGGGAGAACTACCTACTACCTACCTAGGAATGCCTCTGGAAGCAAAAAGTAATCTAAGAGCATATGGAATGCAGTGGTGGAAAAGTGTGAATAGAAGCTGGTAAATTGGAGATGCCAATACCTGTCTTTGGGTGGAAGATTGACTTTAATCAGTAGTGTGCTCGATGCTATGCTAACTTGCATGATGTCATTATTTCCTTAGCTAGAGAGTGTCTTGACGAAGCTATACTCCACTAGGAGAAACTTTTTATGGCAAGAAAATGGGGAGGGGGAGAAAATTATGACTTGGTGAAATGGGATGCTGTGATCAACAGCTAAAAAAGAAGGGTGGATGGGCATAAAACATCTCAAAGTACAAATCCAGAGTCTTCTATTGAAGTGGCTATGAAGGGTTGCCTCAGGGGAACAAGGTTTATGGAAGGATGCTATAGTCGCCAGATATACAATGAAGACTTATGGATCGCTAAGGAAGCTAGAAGCCCCTATGGGGTAGGTTTTTGGAAAATAATTAGGAACTAGGGGAAATTCAAGAATTGAAATAGTAAATGGAAGGAAAACATCATTCTGGGATGATGTGTGAGTTGGTCAATCCCCCTTGAAACAGTTGTACTCTATGATCTATAATATGAACCAGCAGAAGGAGGCATCAGTAGCACATGTTAGGGAAAACCAAGGATGGAACCTCTCTTTAAGGAGAATGTTGAATGACTGGGAGATGGACAATCTAACACATTTCTACAATTCTTTGAAGCAAGCCAATAACCTTAATACAAATGAAGACGGTCTACAATGGTTGAGGGGCAAAATGGAATATTCACAGTGAAATCAGGTTTACGGACACCTTAATAGTCCAGCTGCAATGCTCTTACCATGGCCTTGAAAGATGATATGGAAAGATAGGATACTTCAGATGTTCACTTGGTTGGTAGCCAGGCAAGCAATACTAACTCAAGACAATCTAATGAAAATGGGAATGCAATTATGTTACAGGTGCTTTTTTTGTGAAAAAGAAACAGAGACAACATGCCATCTCTTCATCCATTGTAGAGTGACAGAGAACCTGTGGCATGTGTTTTTTAACTTGAGGGGTATCAGTTGGGCTATGCCAAGAGAAGCCTTTACATGCTGGAATAGAGAAGGAAATATGTCAAGCACAAGGAGAGATGGAAGATTGTCCTGCTTGCATCTGGTGGACAGTATGACGGAAAGGAACCAGAGATGTTCTGAAAACAAGAGCATCCCTTTCCAGTGCTTGAAAGGTGGAGGATAGTTCTCACTTCTTAGATAGTTTAGGAGGGATATAGGTGATAGATATATTTGGTTTTGCTTATTGTGAACTCCTGATTAATTATTACTGAAAGACGCTATTGGTGTATTTTGTCTATAAACTGTTAACTTTCTCAAAAAAAAAAAAAAAAAAAGAAAAGATAAATTTGTGGAAAACACCACATGCAGGTAAATATTTTCCTAATTCTTGAACTTGGTGAGCTGTGTACTGGAATTCTCACTTGCTAACGTGTTTCTAGAAGTGGAACACAGAATACTCCAGTGTTTTCTTTCCTCTATTCTCTGCTTGGAAAATGAAAAAGTTTGGGAAGTTAAATGCATACATATTGTATCAGTTGAATGAATAAAAAATGATTTTGTTTTCTTTTTTTTCCTTGTGTTTTTCTTTTTTTCAGAAACTGATAGAGTCTGAGGGATTCCCTGTGTAATGAACATCTTGTTTAATGCATGTTCTGCTGCAATTTTTACAAGGACTAGCAGACGTGCCGTGAAGAGTTCAATTGGTGCATTTTCAACTCTTTCATGGAAGACAGGTGTTGGATTTACTGTAGCTGGAAAAGTTGATTTCGACTTGTTTTTAAAGCAAATTTGCATTCGCTGCTATTCGTCGAAAAAGTCTAGAGGGGATAGTTCTACCTCACAGAAGTCCGATCCTACTCCAAAAATGAAGGAAGATAGAGATGGTTTCTTTGTTGTTAGGAAAGGAGATCTGGTTGGAGTGTACAAAAACTTGAGTGATTGTCAAACTCAAGTTGGATCATCGGTAACCACTACTGTCTCTCATTTATTGATCTTATTGAATGTTTCTATTGTTCTTGTAGGATTGTTAATTGGCAGAGTATACATATAGATACACTGCTATAGTAAAGCTAATAGTTCTTTCTTTCTGTGCTAGCACCTTGTTTATCCATAATTAACCTATATTGTTTACCACTTCAGCCAAGTGTGTTTGGACAACTTCGATAACAGTCTAGGAAATCCATCATGAGTGTACGCCAATTAATCAGATGTCTCCAGGACGTCATTTTCTTGGTCCAATTACTGTTGTTAACCAATGTCTTTCAAGCATCAAAGGAATCACGAAAAGATAGTTTAAATGAGTTGAGTGTTTATCCTTCCATTGGCGATTCTTTCCCCTTTTATTTCTACAATCCCTTCTCTCTTCTGTTTCTCTCTGTCCCGCACTTCCTCTCTGCATCATCGGGATAGTTTACAATTTCTTTTTCACACTCTGTACATATGTTTTTTTTTTCTGTACTGTTATTATCTTCATCTGCCTATTATCAGATGTCATCCTTTTTTTTTTGGCTGAAAAGTTGTCAACTTCGTCTTTGAGATCATTTTGGATGGATTGATTGAACTTAACAGCCTATACATGATGCTTGTGAGATTTTTCTCCCTGTGAAGATGTTCACTTGCAATGAGGTAATTAGTTGTTTTCTGCTGCTCCCTGTTCCTGGCAGATATGTGACCCCCCTGTAAGTGTGTATAAAGGTTATGCCATGCCTAAGGACACAGAGGAATATCTTCTCTCTTGTGGGCTTAAAAATGCTCTTTACTCTGTCAGAGCTGCTGATCTGACTGAAGATCTCTTTGGAGCTCTAGTACCATGCCCTTTTCAGGTATGCCAATATTTGTAATTCCCGAGATCTACTATTTAATTTAATGGTTTAAGTATTCATTTTATGAGGTTTCCACCTAGGTGGGTGATAGTGAACCAATTTGAGCTAAATTTTGACTAAAGAACACTATTGTGAAGTTGATGTGAAACAGATCTTAATCTGCAAGTTTCCTTGTCAGAACTTGATACTAGGAAGTTACCTTTCCACTTGATTATTCAGATTATCTCCGACCATGCGATCCTAAATGAATGCTGGAATTCTCCTACATTGGCCTTTGAACTTCAAATAAAGGAAAAAACAATTAGCTGAAGAAACCCTGGGATTCTCGTGTATTTATTGAAATTGAGATCTGGAGAAAAACCATGATATGAGTAGTTGATTTTGTATCTTTTGTCCAAAGAGTTAGGAATAAGAATAGTGAAGAGTTGCTGGAAACTACAGAAGATGACCTAGTACAGCATCTCAAACTAAAATGATAGATTCCACATTATATACTGCAGTCTAATAACACGCTACCTTTGCTTTTATATGCTCCCACACACAAAAAGAAGAGAGAGAGAGAGAGAGAGAGAGAGAGAGAGAGAGAGAGAGAGAGAGAGAGAGAGAGAGAGAGAGAGAG